>CATOUR010000345.1:0-142294 GCA_951848785.1 Callosobruchus maculatus
CGGAGTAATTAGCCAAAAACAAAAATTTCCAAATATTCCTCAAACCTCGTTTTTAGGCGTTTTAGGGGTTCCTGATCATTTTCTACTTTTCTTTGGGTGGGGATAAATTTGGGGTGATTGGGGGGTGGGGGGTTGTAAAACTGAAAAATTTGTTGTATTTAGGTCCATCTGAACATTATCTTGCTTATTATAGAAACTAAGGGACTGGTGTATACATACGAGTGTTGTTTTAGATCGTTATATTATTATGTTGCGTAACGCAAAAATTATTGAATTGATTTTAATGAAATTTTGATACAGTATTACTACCGCGGCGAGGATAGAAAACGCGTATGTCTTGGAAAAATCATGTCAATGGCGGCGCAGCAATAATAAAAAACTCGAAATATAAAAACAGCTCAAACTTTGTTCTTAGGCGTTTTAGGGGTTCATGATCATTTCCTACTTTTTTTAGGTGGGGGTGAAAATAGGGCGGTTGTGTGGTGGGGGGTTGTAAAACTGAAAAATTCATTGTATTCGTAATAGTTTGTCCATTGACCTGTGGAAGTAATACCTAGCGGCATATTACACTCTTTTAGGGCCATCTGAATATTGGCTTGCCTATTACAGAAACCAATTTTAAGATGTATACATACGAGTTTTGGCTTTATTTCGTTCTATGTATTTTGCGTAAAGCGAAAATTATTGAATTGATTTTAATGAAATTTTGACACAGAATTTAGTGCCGCGACAAGAATGGAAAACGCGTCTGTTTTTGAAAAATCGTCTGTGGCGGCGCAGCAATAATAAAAAAACTAAAAATATAGAAACAGCTCAAACTTCGTTTCTAGATGGTTTGGAGGCTCCTGATCATTTCGCATCCTTTAGTTGAAGCATGCAGAAAAAAATTTACAAGAATTTTTGTGTTGGATGTTTTTTTGCGGGCGGGTGGGCGATGATTTGGTTGCAAGGGATTTCAAAGTATAGCTTCATGCACATAAAATGGTGTCATCATTATGTGTGGGAGGTACTCCATTTTTTATTCTGTAATCTTCAACTTTCTTCAATCTGCAAATTTTCCGATGTATAAAAACATAATTACTACTTTCAAATTACTAAAAGGTATTGGTTACTGCAAACTAATCTACCACCACGCTACCCGAGCTGCCCTTATCCTACCTCGGCTCGTTTTGACCACTCAAAATGATATTGAAAATGAAGAATGAAGATTCCTAGTGTACCCAAAAACAGGGGTTGAATACGTTTTATATTGTACTGTTCCTTTTTTAACTTAGTTTCGCCACCATTAACACAATTTCCAAAAACCATAGACTTTATCAAGCAGAAAAGAATATGATGTGGTTTCTTTACAGGGCAATGAATTTTTCAGTATCACAACCCCTTACCCCCCAAACTATACCAATTTTACCGCCTCCAAAAAAAAGGAGGGGAAACGACCAGGAACCTCCAAATCGCCTAAAACCGAAATTAGAGCTGTTTTTATATTTTTACTTTTGTTATTATTGCTACGCCGCGCCACCACTGACACAATTTTTAAAAACCGTACGTACTTTTCATGCTCACCACGGTAATCATACTTTGTCAAAATTTCAATAATTTACAACATACATCATAAAATTGCCTTGGTTTTTGATAATGTTCCTAAATGGTCCTAAAAAGCTGTATTACGCCGCTAGGTCTTTCTTTCACAGTCAATGGGCAACCCATAATGAATTCCACAAATTTTTCAGTTTTACAACCCCTTAAACGTCTAAAGACGACGAAGAGTTTTTAAGGATAATGATAGCCCTTCATGCCAAGGGAGGCTTATCGCCTGACCAAGAAGGTCTTTTAACTTTAAAACCAAAAATATGAGGCTTCAAACAACGAATTTTGTAATTCCATTGGTTGAAACTTAAGGCCCGGTCAAACAGAGGGCGTTCTAGAACGCGGCGTTCCGGCGTTCTCTAACAATACAACGGAACGCTGTAACGCGGCGTTCTAGAACGCTTCGCGACGATCTTCGAAAGATAGCGTCGTTTTGGTAAGTGCTATCGAAAAAAGCTTCAAACGATGTCTGGAGAAAACACAATTCTGCATAATTTTGGTCTGTATAGTTTTCGTGTGCGACTAATAGTTTCCGTCCTACAGTGCGCCAAAGTTAGGGGTTGGTTTCGGATTTTCACTAAAATTAGAATTTCACCGCGGATTAAGGCGAAGAACTTTATCAAAAAATCGTGTAACATTTTTGTTTCCCTAAAATGATGATATCTTCTCATTTCTTTATTATCTGTAGCTGCCTAAACTCACGCATTTGGTTTAAAAAAAATTACAACATTTAGGAACACGCCGCCACTTCCTACTACCGATATGTGCTGTTGCGAAAAATATCTTATTTATGCATATTTTTAGTGGAAATAATACTAACTCGGCGTTTCTTAATTAAGATAAGGTTTAATTTGCGACCGCTGGGAGTTGCCGCTCGAAGGGGGGGGGGGGGGGTGAAAACTGTTTCGTGACGCTTTTCGACAATTGGCGCCGTTGTGGTAAGTACGTTATCGAAAAAAAGTGCAAATGATATATGCAGATAACAAAATTCTTCACAATTTTAGTCTTTACATTTTTCATGTCGGACCAATAGTTTCCATCCTACAGTACCGAAAAATTAGGGAGTGGTTTATGATTTTTACTAAAATCAGAATATTATCGCGTATTAATCGAAGAACGGTATCAAAAAGTTCTGTATCGCTTTTTCGCCTAAAAAAATAACATTTCACGTATCTCTGTCATACAATTTGTCATTGTTAGTCAGAGCGGTCCGGTGGACCTTTGCTCTGGTTACCCAGAGACCAGACAAAGTTATGGAGAGGTAAGGGCTTGGGCTTGAAAAAAGTACGACATTTAGGAACACATCGCTATCAACAACTGATAATATGGTTAAGTCCTTCGAGCTCAGAAGGTCAGAAATAATTGAAATTTGGTGGAATGGTAGACTTTGGTGAGGGCATGGGACATCGAAAGAAAACATCGATGTTGGACATCGATATCGGCATCGACGGTCTGCCATCGATAGCTACGATACATCGTATTCAAAACATCGATGTTTGAACATCGCAAAAACATCGATATTCGGTTATTGGTATTCTTCGATTTTAAAATAATTAATGGTACGTATGTTTTACTATTAAGTATTTCAAATTTCAAAAAACAGCAGTGATAAACAGGAAATAATGACTACCAAAAACTAGCTGAACTAACAAATTTATTAATTTAACAAATAGTTACTCAAATGCTCATAATCACACTATACTATAATCCCAAGCTTTAATATTTGGCCGGTCGATGGAGCTAAAAATTGCTTTTCAACTTTAGCGAATTTGAGAAGATGAAATCAATAGATGTCAAATGTCCATCTCAAATCAATTTGAAATAGGACACGACAAAAAAAACAATTCACATAGAAAACAAGGACGTTAGCCGTGGCTCTATCAATCGGCCAAATTTAGGATCTTGTGGTTATACCCTCCTATTCCATAAATTCGTATTGACGTCAATCGGTCACCTTTGCATCGGTGTTGTTTTCGAACAGAATAGTAGTTCGTTTATGAACTAGTTCACTAAAAGGAAGTATAATGCATACTGCGCACCTCTACAAAGGAACCCAAAGCGCGTTCGATTGGATTTTAAATCATGCAGCAAAACCGAAGACCAGAAAATTGTAGCTCGCTAAGTTTACTTTTCTGTGTATTTTCAATCTGTAATTAAAATTTTTAGCAAAACATCGCTGGAAATTTTTGTAATACATCGATGTTTTCATCGATGGTTCAAGTTAACAACAACGATGGTAAAAACATCGATCATCGAACGTGAAATATCCATGTTTTCTAAACATCGATAATTATCGCCCACCCCTACTTTGGTGTGCAATCACTGGGGGGTTGTCGCTTGAGGGTGGAGGGGGACGGGGTGAATTTTGTTCTCTCCATAAATCATATAAAACTTTTTTCGATAGCACTTATCAAAACGACGTCATTTTTCGAAAACCGTCACGAATCAGAGTTTTAACCCCCCCCCCATCTCGAGCGGCAACCCCCCGAGGTTGCAAACTTAGGTGTAGGTCCACGGGATCAATGTCTACCATCCCACCAAATTTCATTTCTTTCCGACCTTTTTCTGTCAAAAGCATTTTTTTCACGACGTAACGATTGGACTTTCTACTTTATATGTATGCAAAACATTTTAAAACTCCTACATCTACGCTGCGGGAAGCCAAATAAGTTTCTTAGACTATAATTACAGGCTGTTGAAAAAGAGAAGACAAACTTCGACAACTAACTCGTGAAAAACACCCCTACTACAACTCTGGCCGTCGCGTCGAGTTGGCTGGTCTCTGCCATCACTGAATATTTCAAACGTGCAGAAAGCCAAGCAATAGAAACTTTAATTGTGTTTAATTAGCCCGGTCGGTCGTCTTCTCGTCGGCGACGGCGACGGATCTTGTCCGTCTCTTCCTCGGAAACGCTTACAGCTTCCGGACATCCTCGGAAATAAATGTAAGGAGTAAGTTTGTCCTAGCAGAACTTGAGAGTAGACGCCTTTGATTACACAGGGTGGGCCGACAGTGAGTGGACGGAAGATTGTGAGCTTTTTACTTCCCACACTGATAGGTGAGGGGAGTATTGTGATCGCGAAAATTTTCGATTTCGAGATAATACGCTTTTTGGGCGTTTCATGATGTCTACATAACGAAAATCCACGTCACTCATTTCCGTTGGTGTGTCTGTTGGTCGGTTCGCGTTTTTCTACCCTCGTAATCTCAGTAACCGCTGCACGGATTGTGGTGAAATTTGGGCAGCGTTATGCTGTGGGGTCGTAGTAGGTAATGTTCCTATAATTTTGAAAATCGTTATAGGGGGGCCGGAGTAATTAGCAAAAAACGAAAAATTTCAAGTATGCCTCAAACTTCGTTTTTAGGCTTTTTAGGGGTTCCTGATCATTTTCTACTTTTTCTTGGGTGGGGGTGAAGTTGGGATGGTTGGGGGGTGGGGGGTTGTAATACTGAAAAATTTGTTGTATTCGTAATGGGCTTTCCATTGATATGTGATTGAAAAACCTAGTGGCATGATACACTTTCTTAGGTCCATCCGAACGTTGCACGCTTATTATAGAAACCACGCGTAACGCGAAAATTGTTCAATTGATTTTCATGAAATTTTGACACAGTATTACTCCCGCGGCGAGGATGGAAAACGCGTATGTTTTAGAAAAATCGGGTCAGTGACGGCGCGGCAATAATAAAAAAACTAAAAATATAAAAACAGCTTTGTTTTTAGGCATTTTAGGGGTTTCTGATTATTTCTACGTATTTTTGGGTGAGGGTGAATTTAGGGTGGTTGGAGGGTGGAGGGGTTGCAAAACTGAAAAATTTGTTGTATTCATAATGGGTTGTCCATTGATCTTTGAATAAAAAACCTAGCAGCATAATACACTTTTTACGTACTTCCGAACATTGCCTTGCTTATTATAAAAACCAAGGGACTTAGAATTTGTGATGTATACATACGAGTATTGTTTTATAGATTGTTCTATATTATAATGAAATTTTGACACAGTATTACTACCGCAGCGAGGATGGAAGACGCGTATGTTTTGGAAAAATAGTGTCAGTGGCAGCGCAGCAAAAATAAGAAAAAATATGAAAACAGCTCAAAGTTACGGGTTCCTGATCATTTTCAATTTTTTTTGGGTGGGGGATTGTAAAACTGAAAAATTTGTTGTATTCATAATAGTCTGTCCATTGACCTGTAGAAGAAATATCTAGCGGCATATTACACTTTTTTAGGTCCATCCGAACATAAGTTTATGCGGTTTTCCTACTGGTCCTGGTGCTGAGCTGTACTCCATTGGTTCTGGCTTGGTCTTCCCAAAGAGCTATTGCCTCTTGTGATCTAGCGCTTCGCACTCACAGAGCATGTAGGACTGACTCAATCCCTCTTCCTCGGAAATAAATGTTAGAAGTAAGTTTGTTCTAGCAGAACCTGAGAGTAGACGCCTTTGATTATACAGGGTAGACCAACAGTAAGTGGACGAAAGACTGAGTTTGCTGAACCTTTTTTTAGAAATAAAGAGAACAAAGAAGATTTAGAAATCTGTCACATGACAACGGTAGGGACCCTTGAGAGATATAACACTAAAATAGTTTCACTTACATTTTGACGTTTATACAGGGTGAATCATATCACGCTTCCATCATTTTTGGTATAAGTAGGTATCAGAAAAAAATGAATGTCGGAGCAATTATGAAACCTAGAAGGTCGTGACTTTGCGGTAAGGCATGAAACGCGTCAGAGGGTTGGACTTGAATTCTTTTTGGTTTATACAATCAAATGTAAGATTTGATTAACTTTTTAACGATATAGGGTTCTCAATATTAATTGTTTTTGATTTTCATTTTATTTCAAATTTTCAGTCAAATCGGCGTTTTTCAGTTTTCGTTCGTGTAAGCAATCTAGCATGCCATGAAAAATAAACAAACGCCCGTTGAGATGGAGGAAACTAACTACCTCAGTAGAAAAATGCAAACGAACTAGAGTAACGAGGCAATATTATGAAAATTCCTTACAACACATTAGCTCTAACCGGAGACAACAGCGGTAAGGAATCTAATGTCAATGAGAAGTTGAAGTATGACAGAAGCTTTTTCCCTTCACAGCCTATTAGCTATTGAGGTTTACTAGAGCTTGACAACTTTCCAAAGGAAAGATACCTCTAACTGGAGCATTCTGAGCATCTATTGAAGTGATTCCTAGAATTTTTTATTACTCCATGTTGTATTTGTGTTTGTTTCATGTATTTGCCTACAAAGTAAATTATGTTTCATAATTCAAACAGACTGCAATTCAGGTTTCATTTTCTGCGGTTTTTCTAATAATTAGAAGTACCTAGTGAAGAATTTGAAGGGCTCAGTCAGAGGTATCATTACCTTTGACTTACGGGAATGGCTACTTTTTATGACATTAAATGTGAAAATTTATTCAGAAGACATAGATATTCTACTTCCAGCAATAATCGATGGTAGTTTTCCTTTAGTTAATTTTTTTTGCTGAATTTGGAAATTGGCTAATAGCTAGTAGGCTGTGAAAATAAGCATTCTTGTTACCGCTAATGTTTTGGTTAGAGCTAATGTGTTGTGAGGAATTTTCATAATCTTGCCTCGCTACTCTAGTCAGTTTGCATCTTTCTACTGCTGGTTTCTTCCACCTTACACGTAAGAAAATTGAAAAGCACCGGTTTGACTGAAAAATTGAAATAAAATGAAAACTAAAAAAGATTGAGACCTATATCGTTATAAAAGTAATCAAATTGTACGTTTCATTCTATAAACAAAAATAGGTATTCCTATTTAAAAAAATCAAGTTAGCTGTGTCATTAAATTTTTTTTTGATACCTAATTATACCAAAAATGGTGATTTGCGCATATACGATTCGTTTATATATTATAGCCCTCAATGGTCCCTACCATGATCAAGTGACAGATTTCTGAAATATTTTTCAGCAAACCCACAAACTTACGTCAACTCATTATTGGTCCACCATGTATACAGAAGCGTATAATTAAAGGTGAAGTTTTTATAATCAACTGTAAGTTTGCCGGAAATTACTCGGAATGGTCCCGGACTCTATGGTTTCCCAAGCGCACACGGAGCGATCCTACAACGTCCTTTTCAGGTAGGGACCATTGGAAGAGAAGTGATGGTTTCATATCATACTCCAATCTTACGCTAATCACGAATGGCTTTAAGCCAGGACTGGGGACAGGAGCGGGAGTAAGTTCCAATCCAAGAATTGAAATCTCAGTAGACCTTGGGAGATATACCATGCAGAGTCTTCAAAGCAGATAGCCATAGAGCTGTGAGTGAGAGAGCTGATCGAAAAAGCTCTGACAAACAAATCTATAAAACTCTTTTCAGATGGCTATTAGGCTCCCTTAAAGCACTAAGCCCCAAACGGATTGACTCAAGACTCGTATGGAACTGCACACATCTCCTCAACTAACTTGAAATAAGGAACAAAGTAACAATGGTTTGGGTTTCAGGTCATAGCGTCGTGGAAGGCAATGTATTGGTTGACACACTCGCAAGAGGATGAACCGTATCTGTGTTCATAGGACCAGAACCATTCGCGGGCATTACGAAAAGCACCGGTAAGAAAACCATCACAGATTGGGCAGAAATAAAAGCACTCCTTCACTAGCACCAAGGCTACTACCCTCGAAGACCCCCTAGTCAGCCCCCCGAGAATCATACAAGGAAACAGGAATGATCTCCGCATTTTCGATGGTATGTTGACAAGATATTTTCTGAGAAACCACCTGCCGAAGTAAGGCCAGAGGTCCTAAGATAAGTTCTCTAGCTTAACGGAGATGTTCAGAGATTCCGGTCCATCTCATAATATGTTGACTTTGCAACCACATCCTTGTTTCCCTTCTAATGGTACTTGCTGCCAGCCCCACAGCCGGCTCTACGAGTACTATTCTACCATTCAAGGCAATCATCCGATACAGACGCGACGACGGTACTACCAGACGCTCAATCAGATATAGAGTCCGTTGTAGAAAAGGAGAGTTGCCGGATTTACTGGAACTACTTGTTCGCCACGCTCGAGCTTGTACAGGTCCACCAACAAAAGAGATGGTTGTTATGAAGTTTTTGGCACCTGTCAAGTGTAAGGTGGTGTAAACATTAGGAGCTCTCCAAACAACGACGAAGGCTCTTTCCAGATTAGATGCTGGTTATGGTCATTGGATTCTTAGGCTCTGGACACAACAGGGGCCATTGAACTTCGACCCTCGACCATCGACCACACAGATCTAAGACTGTGTGTTTATTTTTTGGTGAGCGGAGTTAGGATAAGATGCTATGGTCGCATGTCGAGGATCGTCGTTCCGTTGTGTTCGCCCACATAGGTGGCATGAGGAATACTCTGTCACTCTTGGCTCCCTACGCTTACCAAGACCTCACGATTCGCAGACCCACTGCTTGCTCACCTCACGCCCCTAATCCGGCTACACACGATCCGGCAGGCCTGTCAGTTCGAACTGAACAGTCCGCCTGGAGTCCAGTCGCCTGAGCGTGTATATATTCCGGTCGACTTGTCAGTTAAGACTGTTCAGGCGGCCGGAGAAAAATCTAAAATATGTTCGTTCATCCGTCCGGCCTGATGTACTCAAAGGCAAGTCTGAACGTGTGTGTGGCACAGCCGCCTGTAGGGACATCAGGCCGTCAGGTCAAACAGTTCAGTTTAGAACAGAAGTCGTTACGATGTCGCGCTAAAGAGAAAATACGTGTTTAGAAGAACGTACCGCGATTTATCACAATGAGCCTTGTCTATGGCAAGTAAAATCGAAAGATTATCACGACCGACGGCGTATTTGAAATTGATAGAAAAATGGAAGGAAATTGGTCCTTCTTGTACGAAGTCGACTGTTCTCAAAAAAATTAAAATTTGAGGAGTAGTCTTCGAAAGGAAGCAAAAAAAATGAAGGATTCAATGAGGACAGGATCAGGTGCCGATGAACCAAACTACCTTGAGACTGATATATTTCAGATTCGCCTGAACGTGTGGAGAGTCGTCAGTCCATCAGGCGACCGGTCTTCAGGCGGACTGTTCAGTTCGAACTGACAGTCCCGCCGGATCGTGTGTAGCCGGCATCACGGTGTGTAGAACAGTCACTGGGTAATGGAAGAGCAGCCCAGCAGCCTGGTGTGTCGGAGCCCGGGTTGCACTTCTTTGGTTCTTTCATTAAATAATAATAATGATAATAGCTATGGGTTTCTATGAAGATGTGATAAACTAATATGTAGAAGATGCCTTGAAGAGGGTTTAAAATATATACGCCGAAATGTTGTCAAATTGGGGAAACAGCCGCTGAATCTTCGTTATACGTAAACGCGTTATTTTAAAACAAAAATTGGGATAATAATGTGTCTCTATTGAATCATGAAGCTATTTCGACCTTCTCAGGTATTAATCTACTATAAAACGCAGTTGAGACTAGTATACTCGGAGATTTGTAAAAAGTTCAATAATTACCGGACACGTCATCAAACTAATCATCAAGACAGCAACTCTGGTACCACAGTAGCTTACCTGAAACAAAAGAAGACAAAATTAGTTAGAATTATAATAATAAATTTCGCTGATCCATAAACAGCAAACATAAAAATAATGAAGAGCATTCATAGAAAACGCACTAGTGTTAATGATGGCATGCCACAGATCAATCATAGCTGTCATTAGAATATCGAATAGCTGTTGTTGTTTATAATATAATACTCCTTTTTAGATCGACTATTTATTCGTGAATTTATTCATAAATTAATCCATCGTCTTCCTCAAGGTCAAAGTGTGTTTACATCAAGTGAACAAAACTATGGATTTTGTGACAGTATGCAGTACTTCCAACACTGTTGCTGTGAAATGGTTTGGAGTTTGTCGCAAAATATATCCAATATGTATTTTTTGTGGTCATGAAAGTATTTTACTATTGATTTGATTGCGACATTTTATTTAGAAAATGTTTAATAATATACAGAAACAGGTATGCAACATGCATGACATGCATCATATGATTTTATCGTTGGCACTACTGAAATGAATTGAAGTGAACTGAATTAAATTGGACGTCAAACCATAGACCATCAATTAGAGCAGATTCTAAATGTGTAAAAAAATCCACGATGAAATCCATGGACTTATTTGACATCAAATTTTTGTCTTACTCTTGTCAAATTTGACCACGAACTGAATCCATTATTGAAACCTTGGATTTCTTGTCAAAGTTCGTTATACAGTTTTCGATGAACACGTCTCTAAGGAGGAGGAACAGCGGACCAAATGACAGAAGCGCAGGCTCTAGCCAAACTACACTTTTGGTCTGCTGGTTATGGTCATTGGATCCCTGGATGGAATGAGGAATACGCTGCTCTCTACACTATTAGTGATTTGTACACAATTTGCGTTCACAGAGACACATAAAAAAATTCGATTTTTTATCTTTAAGGAACACAAATTGGGATGGTGTAGAGAGCAAAAGGTTGGTGGAACATCAACATTATTTGAATGTATGAATAGCTTTCTATTAACCTGGAAAAATTCAAAGAAATTCAAACAAACGCTCAATGCTTTCAAAATCAGATGTAGGCTTGAAGTGCTTTGACACACATTTTTTTTTCCTTGAGCATTGGGCAGACCACTAGGTTTCATGCCAAAGAGTGTTATTATTGTCATTATAGATTAATATTTTAGTTCTATTTAGGAAAAACCAACAAATTATACATAACTTTATCATTGTTAGCAGGTATCGTACACGTATTACACTGCGTTTCCACCAGAGATCTGCTAGTAAAATGTACGCAGCGAGGATGTGTAGCGGAGCCATGAAATAGTGTGGGTGTTACCACAGAGATGTGCTGGAAGATGAGCGGTGCGAAAAAGTGTGGAAAAGCTGTTGAACGGTGTGCAGATGAGCGTTGCGAAGATGTGTGGCTGGCTCTTTTCTGAGCTTTCTTTTTGCTCGCCTACATCAACAGTACACGTACCTCACCTACATTCCTCATAACGCATTTCAAGCGCACATCGCGAAACAGATTAATAGCACACATTCATCGCCCACATGCCTTGTTTTGTACGTACAGAAACTTCGTTCCGATACGTCGTTTGTACCAAAGCTGTGCTGAGCGAGGCGAGGTGATTCAAGTGATTCTATTGGTTCGTTAGAAACACATTCCTCTTAACACATCCTCCCACATCTTTGATGGAAACGCAACCTCAGTCGGTGAGGGAAATTTTTGTTCACATAATTTGGTCAACAAATGACGTTTGTTTGCACTGCAACCAAAGAAAATATGGCCTAAGTCCGAAATTTGATTATCGTTGGTGCAAAGAGCACCATCATTTAGTGTGTCGGGTAAACTCGATCATCTTATTTTGATTCATTATACTATTAACCTTGACAACATTATCATTTGAGGAGCGATCATACAAAATGCAATAAATCCAGTTTTAACAGTCTTGAGTAAATCACGAAAAGGTTTTAGTAGAAATGTCTGAAACATTTAATGAAATGGCTTTGTATTATTTTATATAGGTAAGAAGGGACATTTATGAACTGATAATTTGATATTTTTTTAATATGTGTGACGAGCCACATGTGAAAGAAGAATGGATTTATTACGTTTTGATTGAGTCAGACGGATTTATTACATTTAGTATGAATAACTTGTTAACAAAATATTGATGATATATCACAACATAAAAAAATATATTCCCAATATTTTATGATAACTATAATATTATGCAGGACAAACCTTGTATGAATCATGAATAATTTTGAAGATACTTTGAATGTACTATATATTACGTTTTGATTGAACTGCTTTCTTTTGGGTTTTAATGAATAAGATTCATTGCGATTTGAGTGATTCTGATGTCACCGATGGATTTATTACACCGCTTACAATGAAAAAGTCAAAAAATGTCTAAAATGGATTTATTGCGTTTTTTTGATCGCTTCTCATTTGAAAAGAACTTAGTTCGCTTGGGATTCAAGCTTCTGCTGCAGCAAAGATATGTATCAGAGGTTGCGTAATAAATATTAGTGTACTTTCTGTTCGTATAACAATCGATGTGTACGATGTTTTAGTCCTGGATGCCTCTCAGGAATAGCTCCACTTCACGGGACAACAATAAAATAAATAAAGCCACAACGGTGCAGTGGTCCGCTATGCAAAAACGAGACGTCTGAGTCAATCAACCTAACTACATTGTTGCAGCAGACCGTATACAGGTGCCGCGGCAACATTGGTTCTGGTACGCTCATCATAGGTCGACAAGCAACTTTTTTCGTTAGGCCAATTTTCCTATCACCGTAGACAACTGACGCGACGTCTGCACGTTTGATTAACTTTTTTTGTAGCACAATTCGAAAATTGTTGTCCAGGCTAGACACCGGTATTAGTATTACTCATTATCTTTCAAGGGAAACGATTGCATTACGTAATACATGGAATGGGTAGATATTACGTTCATATAGCAAATGATTGACGTCGATCTTCATATTTCAATGGTGATGATGTTCAAGAATGACAGCTGGATATATCGAAATGCCAGATCTTTCACACCGCGGTATTGCATTCCTGACATAATACTTGATATAAATGTATATAAATACCTTTCTTAAAATGCCCGGAGTCACTGTAGAGATCGCCTGTAGGACCGGCCTGCGTAATATAAACTTTGGATCTCACAACATGCCCCCTCAGAGTAACAACTGAACATAGAGGTAGTCAACAAACCACTTCAGCATGGCGTGCTCAAAGCCATCATCTTTGACATTTCAGCCTCCAAACATTCATCAGCTGCGACCTCGCAGTGACACTTCAAATTGTAAACAGTACTGTGTAACGCCAACTAACCTGAAAATTCTTCCAATGCAACCCATGTTACAAACACTGCACTTTTTGAGTTCCATCTCGAAAAACTGTTAAACTACACTCGAATATAGCATAGCAAGTCCGTAAAGCTTCACTACATTTACCAACAAATAGCGAATTCGATTTTACTGACCAAGCATAAAAGACGCACAGACAAAACAAACGTTTGACAGTCGAGCTTATACCGTAAATAAGTCGCATGAAAATTATATCGGGGTTGCCAGCTCCTCTAAATTTATGTAAGACTTCAGAATTTGCGTTTATGATGAAGAAATATGCAGTAACGCAGTAGAGGTCAACATATCTATTGATTTTGCTGTAATCATTTCTGAACCATCAAAATACCGTCTTTTCTAACGCAGAATGGAATATTTCTGGATACTATACAATTAAGACGATAGCAAATAATCATGATTGCCGTATCTGGTGGTCAATATGACAACGTAAGAAAAGATGTCGGCCTATTAGAATTAGTTGTTTACTACCTCTATGTTCAATTGTTATTCTGAGGTATGCCCCTATAAAAACAGTCGAAGACATTTTTAATATCGCCTGTACATCTGTAAGGCATAAACGTAGTTAAGTCCCTGAATCTGGGGGGAGAGGGTTTAAGCCCTCCTAGATACAATAAACTCCACAGAACGTTAATGATTTGAATTATTTTTGGAGGGCTAATTTCAGTCTACGAGTCTACTTAGGCTCGTGTAAGAATTGATGGTAACCTGTCTGGTCAAACTGCAACCAGAAAAGGAGTTCGTCAGGGATGTGTATTATCTCCGATGTTATTTAACGTTTACTCTGAATTTGTGATGAGATAGGTATTGGACAACTGGAATGGCGGTATAACTATTGGCGGAAGCAAAGTATCCAACTTAAGATTTGATGACGATACAACTCTTATTGCTGCTTCTCAGGAAGAACCAGTAGCTCTATTAAACATCTTAGAACAACACAGTGCAGCGTATGGCCTTAGTATTGACTACAACAAGACCAAGGTTATGATCGTAGACAGAGAGTATGATAATCATCGAGCAATAAACTCAGTAGGCCGTTAAAAAGTACTTCAAAGTATTGTATACCTCGGTTCCTTGATCGACAATTCAGGTAGCTGTGAAAATGAGATTCGACGGCACATTCAACAGGCACGTGTGGCCATGACAAAGCTTACTAAAATTTGGCGTGACCATAACATCACTAAAGCTACCAAAATGTCGCTGGTTCAGTCTCTTGTGTTCTCCATATTCTTGTGTGCCTCGGAAGCTTGGAGTGCTAAAAAGGCAGATCGAGCCCGCACAGATGCTTTTGAAATGTCCACGTGAGAGAATGCTGAGAGTTCCTTATACCTCCCATCGGACTAACGTGTCCATACTGGATGAGCTCGGTAATCCAAAGAGACTATCCTCCATTGTGTCGACAAGAATGCTTACTTTCTTCAGACATATACACAGAAGCAATAATATGGAGAAACTTTTAGTGCAAGATCATCCCCGAGTGGGCCGCGCCGTGGCCGTTCCCCTACACGCTGGGTGGATACGACGAAATAGTTGCTGGATAGGAGTATCAAGAGCGCCACTGAACTGACAGTAAATCGCGAACGATGGCGAGCTACAGTTCTCAAAACTATTCATAATATTCGTGTCGGCAATAGTCTAGCTCCGACTTAATGCATTTTACGAGTTCACAACATGTCTGTTAAGACATTGTGACTATGATGATTGACAAAGCTTTTCTATTGGATGTTATTTAGCAAAGGCTTTCTATTGGGTATTGAGGGCTATGTTAATAAGTATGGATGATACTTTTGTGCAAAATATTCTAGAAATTCATGGTGATTCATGGATCAAAATCATAGCAGAATATCAGGACAAAGCGATTGATTTGCAAATTAATGCTACACTTTTCATGTTTACATTATAATTATTATTGTATAATTACTAATTGCAAACTGCGATTTGTGACAGAATCATATAAGTAGTATCAATCACAGCAAGTACTTTCTTTAATAATTACAAATCCTACCCCCGTCAGTCAGACGGATTATAGAAAAACACATACTTTTATGAAAAATCAATCTTTCATTTACTGGATGCATGTTTGTTATAGACCTTCTTATAGAAATACTCAGAGAGGATGTAAAGGTATAGCGTACACATTCTACATATAATAAGGTTATATGCTGCTAAATAGCGAGCTTTGCCGTTCTGGATAGGCAACCAGTAATGCACATGCACGCTTGGGAAATAGCTCTAACAGTTAAATCGTGTGTTTAACTTTTGAAAGCCCGCCTCGCCCTCTGGACACACATTTGCGGCAAATCTTGGGGCGTTAGTCCTAAACTGATCTACTGGATATATCAGACGGTGGTCAAACCCATGGTAGTATATGGCGCTGTTGTTTGGTGGCAGAAATGCCTACAACGGACAGCCAGAGTCAGGCTGGCGGCGGTGCAACGCACCCCCTGTTTGGCCATCACTGGAGCCATGTCTACCACACCAACGTTAGCCATGGAGACCCTTCGAAACTTAACACCTCTGCACATTGAGGTGGAAAGGGTTGCAAAAGTGTTCACCTACAGACTGCTATCAACGCGTATAATGGGTGAAATTACCCACCATCATGTACTCGGAATGGTCTCGGACGATATGGTTGCCCAAGCGCATATAGAGCGATCTTGCGCTATTTACTGATGGCTCAAAGTCTGAATTGGGGGCAGGAGCGGGAGTAGTGGATGCCAATCCAAGAGTTGAAATTTCAGTCAACCTTGGGAGGTATACCATGTCCTTCCAAGCAGAAATGATTGCCATAGAACTGGGAGTCAGGGAACTAATCAAAAGGCCCCTGACAAACAGATATATAAAAATCTTTTCAGACAGCCAGGCTGACGCGCTAGCAAAAGGAGGAACTGAATCTGTGTTCATAGGACCAGAACCATTCGCGGGCATTGCAAAAAGCACCGCTAAAAAGACCATGTCGGACTGGGCAGTGAGGAAAGCACTTCTGAAGTGGCGAGATACACCAGGGCTACTGCGCTCGAAGGTGTTTACAAGATACCCCTCGAGTCAGGCCCCCCGAGGATCATGGAATGTAATAGGTACGACCTCCGCATTCTGGTCGGTCTGCTGACGGGACATGGTCGTCTAAGGTATCATATGCGGAAGTTGGGTCTTGAACAAACTTCAGACTGTCACTTCTGATACGTGGAGGACGAAACAGCGGAGCATATTGTTGGCTCCTGTCCAGTACTGGATAATGCTAGGTTCCAGGCATTCGGATCTGCCCAAGTGGAACCTCATGACTTCAAGGAAGTTTCACCCTTCACGTTGATCGCCTTCGTAAAGAGGTGCGGACTGTGCGGTGAGCTCTAAAAAGGTGTGAGCCACAACAGACACAATTGAGTCGCAGTGGAAGGAGGCAGCTCTGCCCCACTCACTTTCAACCTAACCTAACCAAACTTTTGAAATGTAAAAAAATGCTATTTTTACCGCTTTTTACTATAAAGCAAAAATATATTGCATGTATTTATAATTGTTATCGATAGTAAATTATTGTTTTATACAAATAATACAGTGAGTGAATTTCTTGTCATTATATCATTTGATACACCAAGAAATCAGTGATCAAATACTGCGCTTCTTCGGAGTCTGATTGGTTGAGATTAGCAATTGCTAAACTTTTTGTTAAACAAGAAAATGCAATTTTTTACCTATTTAGGATGGAAAATCAGACTTGAAAAGATACACACAGTGGTCGATTGTATATAAAGTATGTCATTATTGAGCTTTTTGAGGTCAACTTCAAGAGAAATCAATAATTTTCAGAGTACTTTGACAGATACATGTTCTTGAAAGGGCTGCTCTGATTGGTCAAAGTCTTTGTTAAAATACGCATGTTGATAAAATCGGGCCTACGTATAACACTGATTACACATTGACAATGTTGGCTCCTCATCAGCTTCAGCCCGGCTTGCACTTGACAGCCGTACGCGATTTTGTATTCCGAGTTGTGTGTTTTATTGAATGGCGATCCACTTGGAGTGGGGGTGGGGATCGTGGGGTAGCTGTGTGTGGAACTCGATCACGTTTCGCCCAACAGCCGGCCGGGCCGGGTTTGCTTCGGACGTATTTCAAACGCAATACCGCTCCCCACTCACGGCACACGGACCTGACATCCCCAAAACTATCCTTCGTGAAATGTTACTCTTGTGTTTGCTGATGAAGGCATCTCGTCGATTGCATAAGCTGCTCTCGTGGAAAAGCACACCTGTTCGGAGCTAGGAAAACTCCAAGCACTGTTGTCTGTGCCATAAATCGGCTTCCCAGTATGTTTTCCCGTTATTCTCATTTCATTGCATTTCATTTATTTGTACTATACAATACAAATACTGCCACCTCGAAGGCTATACGCCTTGTGTGAGGTATTGGCATTGACATGAGTATTGAAATTGTAGCTGTAATTTAGCTAACCTAACTTTGCTGCTCCTTCTCTTTGGACTGCTATGTTTGTACGCATTTCAACGATTTTCTTTTCATGATTTCCAATCTATCCATTCTGATCGGCAGCATACATTCTTCTTCAATTTTATTGACGATGTCAACATTGGAAACTTAAAATTTGGATGTGAAGTCCGAGTGACGTCGGGAGATTTTTTAAAAGCTTTCATTTGACTTGCAATGTATGTATGTATATACAAGGAAGCTTATGGCTAGGTGGATTTTGTTTCTGTTACATATTATTCTACCAAGAGCTTTCCTGCAACTCTATGCTGCTTTGAACGTACAGTTTTTTGAGCGCGGCTTACGTTTGGAACATATTTTTATAGTACTGTGCTTCAATTGTCATTCTGCGGTCATTCTGTCGCACAATTTTATAGTATAATAGTATATTGTTCAACGAGCGGTAATGACTGTAATAACCTACGCAGTTGAAGTTTACAGATCGAGCGTAGGCGAGTTGAATACTGTACTTTATCTACGACCTCACTTCAATCTCTCAAATAAATACTTTCACCCTTCGAATTAATGTTTGAAGTTTCATAGCTACATTTGCATATGTTGTAGCGTCTGTTTAATCCTATGCATTTCCAAGAGATCAGTACTGCTATCCAGTAGGCGGTGTTCATAACACACGGCTGGACCGACGGTGTTTGTTTATAGGTAGTATAACCTGTTCAGAAGTAGTTTGGTAATGGCTGTTTAACTTAATGGAAGTAGATAAAAACTTATACCCTACTGAAGCTTTGTCGTCTAAGGTTTTTTGCAGTGTTCCATATTGTTCTGTATTTGAATATTTCGAATAAGGGTATTTATACATAAAAACCTAATCTAGATCAGAAAATCTTAAGGTTGTGGCCAAATTTTTTGAAAAATGACTGTGGGTCACTGCATAAAGGAGACTCTAGTGTTAACTGCCAAGCTTTCGGCTATGCTTATTGCCATCTTCAGGGCTTTAACGTTGAGGTTTGCCAATTTAAAACAGTACTGCGTTAATTACAAAGATTTTAAAATGTCAGCTCTACTGTAATGGTCACAATTTAAAAAAATTTACTATGCTATTATGGTGTCTTCAACAAGCAGGTCAGGCACAAACAACAAATAAGTGTAAAATTACGAAAAACACAAACGACCTTTACATGTTAAACATGTAAGTAACATGTAAAGATCGTTTGTGTTTTTTGTAATTTTACAACATGTAAGTAACTAACTCCGTAACTAGGACTACATGGCTTTTATTCTACAATCATCAACTGATCTCCTAACCCCATGGCATATGGATTCTAATATACTTAAAACAAACTATATTATCAGAATAAGTCGTCAAAGGGATTGAAATGTTCCGGGGTTGCTCAACAATATAATTTCAGAAAATATTTTTTTGTCCAAGGTAGGCAGCACTAGGCTGAAAAGTATATAATTTCGTTCCTTTACAAGGCAACGAAGAGCCTACTACGAACATCACAAATTTTTCACTTTCACAATACCCCACCACCAGATTACCCCAATTTTACTCCTTTTAAAAAAATGTGGAAAACGATCAGGAAACCCGAAATCGCCTACGCGTTTTAAATCCTTATAATACTCAAAATTTCATTAAAATCAATTCAATAATTTCCACAGTACACAATATGGAACGATCTAAAGCAATACTACGTATGTATGGGCCATTCTCACAAAAACGAAAAAATTGGTCACCGCGTGTTATATACAAAAAAAAATGGAGTCAAGTGTCTTGACTCAGTACTTCCCACACATTATCGGTGCTAACAAAAAATGTGGTGTTCCTCTACCCCATCAAAAAAGTAGATAAGGACCAGGGACCTTTGAAACATCTAAAAACGAGGTTTAGCGATTTAGCCAGTGACAAGAGTTTCAACAACGATGCATTGCCGCCATTTCCTCCATGTTAGTAATACGCTGTCACAAGCTCATCACAATCAATCGTAGTTTACAAGTTACAATCAATTGTAGTTTCTAAGTTACACGTTATATGATTATAATATGTACCGAATTCCTCCAAAGATATAAAATTCAAAGGCAACATTCGTATAGGTCTAAAAAGTACACGATATCACCAGAGCCATTTTTTTCAGCGCAGAATACAATTTCCCATCAAAGACAAGTGACGTATGAAGGTGTTATGGCCAGATAGCAAGCCCACAAGTAACCTTAGCCGGCTTCTGTCCGGTGAGAGACAGAACGCCGCACCTTAGCCAGAGGTCCTAAAATAAGTTCTTTTGTTCGACGGAGATGTCCAGAGATTTCTTTCCATCTCATAAGATGTTGATTTTGCAACCACTGTTGGAAGAAATTATTCCTCGACGCTCGCCTTGCGAGTGCGTCTACCGTTTCATTACCGCAAATATCCAAGACCTTTTTAAATTGCAGAACAAGCCTGGATGTAAACCTACAAGCACTCAATCCTTTTAATACTGCCTGGCTGTCAGAGCAGATAGTAATTCACCTCTTAGGCCCCTGAATTTCGTGAATGCGAGATGTACAAGCTAAATCGCGTATATTTCCGATATTGTAGGAAGTAAATACTGAACATTTTCCATTTGATGTTGATGTTCGAGTAAATAGAATAAAAATATCAACTTTCACAAATTCGGACATAAAAGTTTTTACTCATCATATTCAAAAATATATACATCAAACATCTGTATTATTTACACTATCATCTCTTTCAATCAATTTATCGGTAGCTTTAAAAACACTAAACCCATACACATAGGCTTCATCACACACAGAAAATATAATTGAAAAATACATGTATTCCGCAGCAAAGAGTAACCCACAAATAGAAACAATATATGTAGGTAAAGGCCATATCGGATGCACTGAGATAGAGTGCATTTGTTATAAAAAAATGAACGTCGACAAAAAGGGCACAGTTGACTGTGGTTGTCCACATGTTGATGGTTGTGCCAAGTGTGTAACGTATTATCTTTATTATAGTTATTATTCTGCAAGTTTCAACTGGACGCATCGAAGCGATGAGGATCTTCCAAATCGCCAAAAACGAAGTTTGAGCTGTTTTTATATGTTTAGTTCTTTGATTATTACTGCACTGTCACGGACCTAATTTCTAAAAACCATACAAGTTTTCCATCCTCGCCAGGGTAATAATACTGTGTCAAAATTTTCATTAAAACCAATTCCAGGTTCAACAGTACAAAACGATCAAAAGCAATACTCGCATGTACACATCAGAAAAGTCCCTTGGTTTCTGTAACAGGCGAGGCAATTTGCGGATGGACCTAAAAAGGTGCATTATGCCACTTTTTGTTGACTTAACGGCTGCATACGATACTGTGTGGAGACAGGGGCTGATCTCTAAATTTTTGCAAGTTATACCCTGCCAGCGCATGGCCAACCTACTGAATGAAATGCTTAGCAACAGACCCTTTGAGGTCATTATGGGTAACGAAAAGAGCTCGCAAATGAAACTAAATAACGGGCTCCCTCAGGGGTCTGTGTTAGCACCGCTCTTATTTAGTCTTTACATAGCAGACATGCCCCAAACAGAATCAAAAAAGTTTGGCTATGCGGATGACTGGGCACTGGCCACGCAACATAGTAAGATAGAAACAACAGAACAAACTCTTACAAATAACCTCAATAAATTAGCAAAATACTTTCGTGACTGGAGGCTCCAGCCAAATCCAAACAAGACGGAAGTAACCTGTTTCCACCTCAATAACAGACTGGCGAATAGAGAACTAAACGTCCATCTCGAAAATACCGTCTTAAAGCATAGCAAGTTCCCAAAGTACCTAGGAGTCACTCTGGACAGGACTCTGAGCTACAAGCAACATATTCTAAATACCGCTGCTAAGCTGAGAACACGAAATAATATATTACAAAAGCTCTGTGGAACCACCTGGGGATCTTCAGCTTCTACACTGCGTATATCAGCTCTGGGCTTGATATACTCAGCAGCAGAGTACTGCTCACCGGTGTGGCTGAACAGCCGCCATACAGCGAAAGTTGATGTTAAACCGCACCATGCGAATCATAACAGGCACGATAACCAGCACTCCTGCCTACTGGCTTCCCGTTTTAAGCCATATCCCCCCGCCACAACTACGCAGGAAAAACGCTCTTCTTTTACAATACGAAAAAATTAGGAAAAACGAATCACTTCCCATTCATGACTATTCCGAGGGCCTTGACATTAACAGACTCCGATCCAGAGATCCCCCCTACAAAATAGCTGAACAGTTAATGCGTGATGGTTTCTCCATTTCTGACCAATGGAAGAGCCAGTGGAACGCAACCGCTCCAGTACATGCTCGGAACCTACAGTGCATCACCACAAAACCAACGGTTCGAACTGCCACGTAAAACATGGTCTCGTGCCAACAGAATAAGGACCAGACATGGGAGATGCGCAGATATGATGAAAAAATGGGGTAAAGCGCCTTCGGCAAGTTGTGACTGTGGAGCCGAGAGACAAACCGACCAGCACATTATCGAAGAATGTCCTTTAGGACTGTATACTGGCCAAGCAGAAGACTTCTTGAACCTGACCAACGGATCAGTCGAATATATTAAAAATTTGGACGTTTGTTTGTGAAAAAATGACTATGTATCTTGTAGTCTATACTACATTTACTCTATTTATATTTATATCTATTTTTTTTGTTTCTTATTTATATCTTGAATGTGATTTGTGAGCCATACGATAAATAAAAATAATTATGCCACTAGGCCAAAAAAAGTTGAAAATGATCAGGGCCCCTAAAGCTCATAAAAACGAAGTTTGAGATGTTTTTATATTTTTATTTTTTTATTATTGCTGCGCCGCCACTGCCACGATTTATAAAAATCATACGCGTTTTCAATCCTCGCTACAGTAATAATATTTTGTACAAATTTCATTAAAATCACTACAACGATTTCCAGCTAGGAAACATACAAAAACACACAAAATATCGCATAATGACCGAAATCCCAAACGAATTCATACTCATAAAAGGACGTCGCAGTGTCACTTTTGACAGTAATTACGTTTCTAGAAAAAAGCGAGTAGGCCATCTTGCCAGATTGTGCTTAAATTACTAGACACGTAGACTGGTCATAAATTAATCCTGCTATGTGTCAGATTATTTTCTGGCCATAGGGTTTAGAAGCTACGGGGTATCGGTGAGAGCGGTATAGTTGTAAAAAAACATTCATAAAATAACCATGGGCGTGAGGATTCTATGTGAATACTTCAGGGCTATGAATCCTCTTTTCTTTTGTTTAAATGTTCATTTTTAAATAAGATAATAACAATAATAACGACGAAAATCAGTGTACCTAACAAGCTGACAAGACAATAAACTCGACAAATCAGATATTCAAATAGTTTGGGACAATCTGTAGAAAGTTTATAGACACGATATACAAAACGCCACTGGTATTTCAATATTTCCAGACAGAGAGACAGACAAGAACACAAAGTTGGTGGCAGGGCGGCCAATAGCAAGATTTAATCTCCAAGCAACGGCATGGTAGCAGATTCTCAACCAATAAGGGTCCCTGATAAGACGTTGGATGACAAAATTCGTAAGTTGTTGCCGATTCACCTGAAGTTGATGATACCTTCAGAAAATAAACAGGCAGATTAAGAAATATCGGTTATTAAATAAAAATACATTAACAAATATATAAAAATATCAGTAATTAAATAAAAATACATTAACAATTATATTAAACAAGCTATAAAAATATCTTAAATTGCTGTTACCGTTAATTTTGCTCTTTTTATAAATAGACTTGGCAACATTTTTGTCCGCATTCCTTTTGTAGCTTCAGATCCGCTGGTCAGATAATATGTACACCTTACGTTGGTTGGTACGTTGACTGTACACAACGTATCTGCCCGTCTAACAAGCCCATTCCGGCAACAGCGTATGAATGTCGGCCTATACTTTTTTTGTAACGAGCAGTGTCTATTCTTATTCATCGTTGGTAGTTCAGATGGACCTAAAAAGTGTGTTGTGATACTAGATTTTTCTTTCACAGGTTAGTAGACAGCCTATTACGCATACAACAATTTTTTTAGTTTTACAACCCCCTACCTCCCAACCACCCCAATTGAGGTTTTGAATTAAGAAAAAAATATTTTTTTTGTGATAAACGGAAAGATCATATATAAGTTTTATAACAAAACTGTTTTTGTTTTCCTTATTTTCGCAATAATTCAAAAGTTATATCAAAATAAAAATGGGTTTTTGAATAGAGTACCGAAAACACGCGGACGGCTCCCGAGCCTGTGTGACGTCACCATGGCGGTCAGGATGCTCCTTTGACCAACGACGTCCTACTCCGATACCAGATTCTAGATTCCCAGCCAATCGCGAAAATACGTACTGGTAAACTGGTATTTAGTGTATACCTGTTGCAATACAGTCGATGAATGAAGTTTGTAACTCGAGACAAAGTCTACGATCGAAATAAATATGGTTTTGAATCTTTGAAGTTGAAGTCAGATTACAGATTCCAGTAAGTACCTAATCAAATATGTTTAGTTGGAAAGATCTCCTCAATCGAAGGGCCTAGTGGTTGGAGTATCCGATAGTGAATCTCAGGGTCTTTGGATCGAAACCCAGGTCTTCCAACTTTTTTTTTATCAATAAATGTATTGATGTGCTTTTTGCACTTGTTACGCACATTTCTTCTACGATCAACATAAATATATGTGTTTGAATCAAATTTTGTTAGACATATTACTTGCACTGCACAGTGCAAAAACTAAGTACAGGAGGCGATGGGCAATTCAAAAAATCAGTAGAAATGAGGTTTGTCCGTCAATATCAATCGCCATTAATTTTTTTAAATGTAATAATTGGTTAATAAAACAAAATCCCTTTATCCATTCAATCCATTCATTTTTAAGTTTGTTAATGTAACACATTCTGTTTATCACTTTGTATTGTTATTTATTTAACTTTGGGCAATGAAGCTTAACAATTAAATTTTCATAAAAATTTAACAAGCAAAAATAAGTGCAATAGAAACAAACAAAGAACATTCTCCTATGAATTTCAATGTTATAGTTATATTCTTGACCAGAACTAAAAATAATAATCAATAAATACTTCTACGATGAATAAACTATGAATATAATTATTTTACATAAGAGTTAACACCCCAAGTAAACAAAAATAAAATTATATCATTTATTTTGATAAATATAAAAGTGGATATTCGCATTAACGAATGTTGGTAGCAGATATTCGCATTCGCATCCGCTAATGTCAAAAATGTGACATTGACATTCGTTACATTACAAGAGCACAGTTCCCTTAAAACCCCAATTTAGTACTTGTAAAATCTGAAATAGAATTTGATTCAAAAACATCAAAAACATATTTAGGTCGATCGTAGAAAAAAAAGTGCGTAACAAGTGCCAAAAGCACATCTGCAATTGTTTTTGTTGAAAAAAAAATTAAAAAAAGTTGGAAGGCCTGGGTTTCGATCCAAAGACCCTAAGATTCACTACCGGACACTCTAACCACTAGGCCATCCTTCGATTGAGGAGATCTTTTCAACGAAACATATTTGAGTAGGCACTTACTGGAATCTGTAATCTGACTTCAACTTGAAATATTCAAAAACATATTTTCGATCGTAGACTTCGTCTCGAGCTGCCAACTTCATTCATCGACTGTACTGCAACAAATATACACTAGTTACCAGTTTACCAGTACGTATATTCGCGATTGGCTGGGAATCTGGAATCTAGTATCGGAGTAGGACGTCGCTGTTCAAAGGAGCATCCTGACCGCCATGGTGACGTCACACGGGCTCGGGAGCCGTCGGCGTGTTTTCAGTACTGGATTTAAAAACCCATTTTTATTTTGATATAACTTTTGAATTATTGCGAAAAAAAAGAAAACAAAAACAGTTTATATAAAACATATATATTATGATTTTTCCATTTATGACAAAAAAAAATATTCAAAACCTCAATTAAACCCCCGCCTAAAAAAAGTAGAAAATGATCAGGAACTCCTAAAACGCCTAAAAACAAAGTTTGAGCTCTTTTTATATCTTCAGCTTTTTATTATTATTGCTGCGCCGCCAATGTAATAGGCAAGGTAATCTTCGGATGGTCCTAAAAAGTGTATTATGCCGCTAGGCCTTTCTTTTACAGGACAGCCTATTATGAATACATCAAATTTTCCAGTTTTACATCTAGCAGTAAAAGTATGAAGTTTCATATCTGCGTTACCACTAAGACCTTAAAAAATTAGCTTCGCTCGAAAAAAACCCTTAATCCGGTAGCAGTTATTCATGAAAAATGCAAATCACTCAAGCGCGAAAACAATGGCTTGTATAATGTGTGCGTGCGTTTTTCCGTTTATGCACAACGGCGTCGAGTGCAAATGCATGTTTTGTCGCTGCTGAAAACACCCCCCTCCCCCCAGCGCATACACCTCCACCCCCTCTCCAGACCCGTAAGCAGGATTTTTTAGAGGGATGCTTTCCCAATATATTACCATATATGGTGTTTCAAACGTAGTCATTCTGGCAGATTTCAAATCCGGTCTGGAAACTATATCTAGTTGTGATAAGGGCCATAACAAAGAGCACATTTTATGTGAGATTCAAAATCTTATTCATAGATTACCGTTCAAAACATAGACAAGTCTTGTTTACTTGGGTCAAAGGACATATAGGCATACGTGGTAATGAAGATGCTGATGTGACTGAAAAAGCACCCATCACTTCTGGTGATTTAGAGAAACCTCCAACTTTGAAAGATGTTATTCGTCACCGAATATATGTCGGTGTTATCACTGTATAATAAAAGAGACATAATTTCAATCAAAATCCAGCAACTACTTCCCTTATATGAGATCCTTCCAGTTACGACAAGTCATGTTTTAACTTCTTTGCTAGCAAGAAGTACTCATTGTATGAGGAAAATAATGGAATAGCGGATTTCAATCACCTTTTTTTGCATGTGGCAGGTATAGCAATGCAAGGAATAAGTTTATTGCATCGTTACCTGACCTGACACCACGTAGATGCCATAAATAATTTTACAAAATTTTTCTTTCGTATTTATAACCGAAAAAAATTGCTCTAAATATTGAATTTTTGAATCCATACACTTACCGCCCAGGTCGTGACGTCACCTGTAGGGAACCAATAAGAGCTCACTGGTACAAAACAATAGCATCCGCTCGTAGTCATCGGACCACGAAGGGATGCTTCTCATTGGTTCCCTACAGAAAGGACGCTTCTCATTGGTTCCCTACAGGTGACGTCATCATCGGCTATTTCAAATTACAGTACAATTTTCTTTTTAGTGTTATTCTCATTTGGATCAAGTTTTCTGCTGACTTTTTACAGTAAACGGTCCTACGTATCATCAAAAATAATACCGCAGTAAATAAATTGATCAATTTGAGATCACGGTATAGGCCCATTGCTCTCTCTGGACATTGTAGAGAGTGCTTCGGAGCACATCCCCACACATAGGAGCAATACTGCGACGATGGTCTTATCTGTGCCTTGAAGAGCAGCAGTAGTTGCCCTGTTGTATACAGCTTCCTACAGCGAAACAAAGTTCCAAGCTTCTGGGATGCCGTTTTAGCAATACTGAGGACGTTGTCGTGCCAGGGCATGTTATTGTCACAAAAGCTTGAAGGAAGGTGTCTCGACTATGGGGACCCTCCATTTCCACAGTTGGTAAGCCAACGTGAAACTTCTTTGTAAGTGTTGCTGCCTGAGTTTTCTGTACGTTGAACTGTGCTTTATTTGCTAATCCCCACTCGACAATTGCTTTGATATCTACATTTATCTGTGAGGCATGCTGCTGTCGCCGACGTACTGTCTCCTGGGATGATAGTGGCTTGCCTGGTTCCACGCAAGATATTAATGTACTGTCGTCTGCTTAACTGTAGATTGGATTGGATATTATTTCTAGCAGCTCGTTGAAGTAGAACAGAAAGTGTAGGGGATATGACAGATCCCTGAGGAACACCAGTGTTTATTTAAAATACGTCTGTTGAACAGCCTTCGACTACCACGAACAGAGATCGGTCATTCAAAAAGCTATTCAGCCACTGGCGCAGGCAGCCTTAGCTACAGACCAGAATGTTCTGGACGAACTAGGACATGAGAGGAGCTTGTTCTTAATTTTTTGGTTGTGTTCCTCCTTGCTGCTGTCAATCACGCGTTTACAGTGATTTCTGGCGTCGATAAAATTGCGGTGGTTCTCGGCATTTGGATTCTTCTTCCATACTTTTTAATGTTGGTTTTTAAAGGTAACTGCATCTCTACAACGCTTATTAAACCATGGCTTGTTTTTGGAGAGACGCTTGCCAACATGACGAATATAGGCTTCCATGCCGCCCAATACCTCTGTTATTTCTTGGGCGCAAGCTGAAGGGTCTCGTTACTTGAAGCAGACGTCGTTCCAGGGAAAAGACTGGTAGTATTTATTCTTTTAGGTCGTCCCACCTTGCTGATCCATAATGCCGGCGAGACTTTGTATGGTGGGGATCTGGAGAATGCATTCTGCATAGCGCTGAGACAGTCTTATGGTCAGACGATCCTAGTAGAGCGGTTACGTTCATTGTGTAAATGGTTGGAGTATTTGTGAGATAGAGGTCCATCAGATTAGCAAATTCTTCCTGACGACTGGGAATCCTTGTTGGTTCTTCAACTATCTGTTTCAAACCGCAGCTACTAGCGAAGGGTTCAGCTTCTCGTCCTTCGTCGTCCGTTCAGTTAGAGTTCCAGCTTCCCGGAAACATTCCGGTGTGGGGGGTCATTGCACCGCGGGCGAAGCGCAAGTGACTGCACTTCTCCCCCCTGTGACTTTAACTGGGGAGTGGTATTCGAAAGTACCTGGAGGTTCCTTAAAGTCAAAATTTAAGTAAAAGCGGCAACTTTATGGACTTTGGTTGGATGCTGCATCACGATGATGCTCCTGCTCACAGATCAACTGACAACTGAAGATTTAGGGGTGTTCACCCCCTCCCTATTCAATCGACCTATCTCGATGTGACTTCTATTGGTTTTCTTTAGTCAAAAAATAATAGGTCGAAGACTTGAGTCGGATGTAGAGCTATGTGACCTGAAACAGAGTATCACAAAATTGTTTGTCAGAAGTTTATTACAAGCGACGGAATAAGTGTATTGAATAGAATAGAGAGTAACTACTTCGAGGTAGATTTTTAAGCAAATATTTTGTTGTTGCACTATAGCACCAGCCTCGCTATTTTGTGATACATCCTCGTAGAAATAGTCAAATCGGTCACTAGCCCAGTCTGTGGGAAAATATTCAACGTTTTCACGTTAATATTTATTAGAGATATCTAAAACTGTTAAGTAGTAGTTGTAGGGACCTACAGAACGATAACTATATAAATATATGCAGCAAAATTTACTTTGTGGTTTTTTTCAAAAATCATGGTTTATGTTGTAAAAGTCAATCTTCTGCTCGTAGCACTTTTCGATTAAGTTTTTGAATAAAATTGTAGCTATTAAAAAGAAGTTTCGCTGGATTGTTGGTGCATTAAAATTTAAAATCCACAAATAATTTTTCGAGATAATAGCAAAAAACAACTAGTTTTATCTGATTATTGTTAATAATAATTATAAATAATATCTGATATTTTCTAATATTATTATCTTTTGATTAACCACATTATACTAAATACAAAACATTAAAAATAATAAGAGAAATATGTATAGAAAACAAAGATATACGATAAGTTTGTTAGCTTACGAAATATCTAATGTATTTATTCAAAGACTAGAAATTGTTTAAATGTTTACTCTTGCCCAACCAATTTTCCCAAAGTTATTAATAGAATGGAATGGATGCATTGAATGTTGAGATTTATTCATTTATGATGAAAACGTTGTTAAATTGCTAATTAACAAATTGAATAATTTTTACGCAAATAAACGTTTATTGTCATATCTATTTGTAGTAAAGTTTTTTTGAAAGCCCATTAAAAAACTTTCTATCCAAAAAACAAGAGACGTTTCTACGACCAGTACGAACAAAGATCGCATTTTTTGTTTATAAAATCATATCTCTGCTACTTATAAAGATTTAGAGCTTATATTTTCACAAATCATGAACAAAGAACTAGAGTCGATAACGCAATTTATAGATTTATGGAGTTCGATTTTTCCACACTTCAAATGTGAAGGTGTTTTTACAAGTGCACGGTGGTGGAGATGTCGGGTCGAGAAGTTTAGTTTTTGGAATCGAATAGTTTTTCTTTATTTTGGATTTTTGTCGAGATATTAACAGATTCGTACATTTTCAATACCCTGGAAAATCGGGAAATTCAGGGAAAAATAACTTTTTCATCATGAAATTTTTTTACGATAGAAGTGTTGAATCTATTTAATAATGTCAAGTCAATGTTATTCTTTAGACTTATTCCAAGATATTTATTTGTCGAAAAATTATTACCATCATTATCATCTCGCATATATGCACGTGCGGCAATGGACCAGTTATTTTAATTAGATTTCTTTTTATTGGCTTGGGAGATAAAATGCATTTTCATCATTTTTGCTGATAGAAAAATACAAATTTGCTAGAATTTGTGAGAGTTCAGTAGCCTTCACAGTACCCCCCTGAATGCCAATCCGCCCCTCTCTTGTTTCTACCCCGAATTTTCAGCGATCTTTGCAGCGACGCGTCGCTCGCCAACGCTACTAACCGTAATTACAAATGGAAAATGGAAATTGTCAGGAAAAGTGCTGGAAATGAGCGACGCCGCCTTTAGAACGACGACGAATTGCAAGCGAGAATCCATCTGGGTTTCCTATTAATAAATATAGAAAATGACTTCTAGTAGATTGACTTTTTTACTTTTAACGATATTTTCAATGAAATACAATTTTATTTATTTATTTATTTAGATTTTTGCCTTAACGCTGCTCCTACAATCTGGAATAGTTTCTCCTGAAGATGCGGGGAGCTGAAAAGGAACCGACGATAGGCGTGATAAATAAACAGGTACTCTCTACATTAGAAAGAAATGGAAACAGTCATGTTAGTGCGTCGCCCGAAATTTGTAAAATTGAAGAGGAAGGCGATTTACAGATGTTTTTTATCCCAATTCCTGACGCTTCATTTTCCAATATTTTTACATGAAATTTTCACATGATGTTTAGAAGGAAATTGCCCAGAGTGATATCGAAGCATCGATTTTTGCTTCTGGGCTTTTCTTAACAAACATACAAAGTTGACGAAGAAAATAGGCAACTTCAAGCGATCATATTTCATGTTCAATCAATTTTTTTCAAAAAATGCTTCGATAGCCCCCTGTGTAATTTCCTTTTAAACTTCATGTAAAAATTTCATGCAAAAATATTGAAAACTAGAGCGTCAGGAATTGGGATGAAATCACTTGAAAATGACCGTTTATGCTCTCCGTAGGAGCCGCCTTAAGGGTCTAGGGTATAGCGTGCGAATTTTGAGAATCCAAGAAGATACGTATTCTCGTGTAAACGCTTTCTGAAGTGTGTGTGTCGATGTCGAAAACAAAATGAGGGGAGGTAAGTCCGAAGGTCGCCTTGCGATACTGCTGACGGCCGACCGCCACGAAGACGATTTCCCATCGTGGGGAGCCGAGAGCGACCGATCGGTGGCCTACTGATAGTGTGTCACGTTACCTTCAAACTTACAGTAATGACTCAAAAAGCAAATTGAAGAATAAAGCTTGCACTAGGGTAGCACAGTGGCCTTGTCTTGATATCGTGCTTTGTTGTTAACTTACAGACATTTGAAGAATGTATGATTTTGCATTGCGAGGTTTTTGGACACTAAAAAACTTTTTAAAAAAAATCGCTCTGTGTTGCCCTTCATTCAGGTTCAAACTATCACCTCCTAAAATTTTATGTATGTAGTTTGAAAAACAAATGAGTTGTGCGCGTATATGCGAATCCGTGTTTTACGTGGCCCCTTGAGGCCACGGCGCAACAAATTTGGACAAAAAATAAAATAAAATACAATTATACTCTCATTAAATTTTTAAATCCACGTAGATTGCAAATAGTAAATACTGCATTATAGAAAATATTCAACGAAAAACTCGATCCACGTTTCTTGAGTTTTGACTCTCCATGTAGCATAGAAAGTAAGAACCGGTTTTTTTAAACTCGGAACGGGAAACAGGGTATCCTTGATTTGGGTTCCGAGTAACTGCGGAGTGGAAGGCAATGTATTGGCCGACACGCTAGCAAAAGGAAGAACTGAATCTGTGTTCATAGGACCACAGCCATTCGCGGGCATTGCAAAAAGCACCGCTAAAAAGACCATCTCGGACTGGGCAGTGAGGAAAGCACTCCTGAACTGGCGAGATACACCAGGGCTATTGCACTCGAAGGTGTTTATAAGATACCACTCGAGTCAGGCCCCACCCCGAGGATCATGGAATGTAATAGGTACGACCTCCACATTCTGGTCGGTCTGCTGACGGGACATGGTCGTCTAAGGTACCATATGCGGAAGTTGGGTCTTGAACAAACTTCAGACTGTCGCTTCTGCTACGTGGAGGACGAAACAGCGGAGCACATTCTTTGCTCCTGTCCAGTACTGGATAATGCTAGGTTCCAGACTTTCGGATTTGCCCAACTGGAACCTCATGACTTCAAGGAAGTTTCACCCTTCACGTTGATCGCCTTCGTAAAGAGGCGCGGACTGTAAGATAAACTTTAAAAAGGTGTGAGCCACAATAGACACAATTGAGTCGCAGTGGAAGGAGGCAGCGCTGCCCCACTCACTTTCAACCTAACCTAACCTAAGAACCGGTTTTTGTTATGAAATTTATGTTTTCCATCCACTCTCATTAAGTTTAACTGCCATTACCTAACTACTACTGAACAGGTTATACTACCTAACAAGCAAACAGCGTGACTTATTTTCATAACTCACGGTCGAGCCGTGACAGTATTTATTCAAGTGACAAAGATATTAGGTTATGTTGTCAATATTATGTAATTATTATGTATTTAAACCATACCATAGCTTCGGTCGTAGATAAAGTATAGTATTCAACTCGCTGTAATAATAATAATACCTCCCTTGTTGATTTACAGCACTGGCCTACGGCTCATGCTGTAAACTTCAGCTGCGTGACTTATTACGGTTATTACCGCTCATTGAACAAGCTTATTCCACAGGGTCGAAGTTCTCCAAAAGAAGGAATGCTGGAGGAGCATCTCTAGTGTTCCTCGTTCGGACGGCCTTTGGTGTTATTATATGGGAGAGCTGACTCAAACATCTTCCGTGATAGGAATCTGTAAAACAAGGACAAGACAGCCACCTTCTTCGATGTTCCAGGCTGTGGAGGTCCTTTGTGAGGTTAAGCGTATCGACTAGTCTAATTGCTCTTTTCTGGATAGTGTCCAGAAGCTTTAGAGAGTGCTTGGGAGCGCATCCCCACACATGGGAGCAATACTCCAACGATGGTCGGATCTGTGTCTTGTAGAGATACAGTAGTTTCTCTGGTGTATACAGCTTCCTCCAGCGGAACACACATGTTGATCCCCAAATACTTGACGGAAGGTGACTCTACTATACTTCATGGCTCTCAGTTTCCACAGATGGTAAGCCAACGCGAAGAATGGAGAACCGCTGCATTTAGTGGAATCAGCGGTTCTCCAATCTAGGTGTTGGAGTTGGACACTTCCCTGAGATTTAATAAATCCATCGCAAGAGCTTTTAGTAAGCTTAAGGTTCTTTATTCACAAAGAAAAATATTGAATAAAAAAACAAAGCAGTTATTGTGTGATTGCTTCATTCTATCAAATTTTAACCACTGCGTTGTAGTCTATAATGCATGTATTTCAAAACGTGACTCCAATAGAATCCAATCAATTCAAAATGCTTGTGTGTGTTTGCTATATGGAATACCTAGCAGACAGTATGTGTCATCTACCATATTGAAGTAGTTTGGCTGAAAATGAGGAACCGACGTTTGCTTCATTATCTAGTTCTGTTCCATAAAATAATAAAAAACCAAACTCCAGTTTACCTACATGAAAAAATCATGTACAGGGTTCAAACACAGACTATAAGATTGAATTTAAGAAAAGATGACGTCATTTCAGCTCCTCGTAATAGAACTGTAATTTATCAAAGATCTTTCACGTGTTGTATTTACAAATTATACAACCACAACACAAAATATCAGACACTTACCTATCTGTAATGTCTTTAAAGAAAAAAATGTAAATATTTAATAGGTAACTTCGCACTTTGAAATATGATTTCCATTACTCCGTAGCTCAAAATCAACAAAATCATCTTTCTTTTATTTCTAGGATAAGTTTGGGATAGGTTAGGTTGACTGAAAGACCAGTAAGCCAAATTCCTGCAATTTGGTGATGCTGAACTCCGCCTTTTGAAATGTGATTATGATTTGTATATTCCAATAAAGTAACTACTACTTCTACTACTTCTTTGTCAATGTTGTTGCCGGTAAGGTCAAAAGGTACAAAGGTAAGGTCTAAAGGTCACCATACAAATTAATTTCGAATTTCCAAGCTGCTGATGTTACCTTTAAACTTACAATAATGATTCAAAAAGCAAATCGAAGAAGAAATCTTGCGCTTTGTCATTTATTTGCCCTTTTTTTGATATCGTGTTTGGTCGTTAAATTACAGACATCTGAACAATGTATGATTTTGCATTGAGAGTTATTTTGTACACTAAAAAACTTTTTTGAGAAAATCGCAAATAGTTATCATTCATTAAGGTCTTAACTATCACCTTCTGAAATACTGTGTATGTAGTTTGAAAAACAAGTGAGTTCTGTTCGAAATGGGAATCCGTGTTTTAACATGGCAAATACATACAGGGTTGGGATAAAGTATGGAACCAAGCAAATAACTTTGGAACGGAAAGAGTGATATTGCTGAAAATTTGCAGGCAAGAGTAGTGACGTCTTACGCATCCGAAGACATTATGTTAGCTATTAATGTACTTCGGTTTAACCGGAAGTACCGTCAACTTTTTTAATTAAATGGGACACCCTGTATATTTTTGCAGATTTTAATTCATCTTTTTTTTTCCCGAATACGTCCATAGTGGGTTTAGTATTTGTTTCTTAAAAAAATTGTCTCACAAATTCGTCCGTGGCGGTCTGCGTCTTCCCGTTTAAGGTAATTTTTTTTGTATTTTTTTTTTTAGTCACCGTCAAACGTGTTATAAGACCCCTGTCGGGACGTAAATCATTAAAAGTTGACACACTTCTTTGTGAGTTCTCACGCGATCGCCAAAACCGACTTTGAATGACCGGCATTTTAAACACCTGAAATGATAAACAAGCTTTATCTTTCCCGTTTTTACAGAAACTAATGCTAAACCCACTATGGACGTATTCGGAAAAAAAAAGATGAATTAAAATCTGTAAAAATATTCCAGTTAAACCGGAAGTACCGTCAGCTTTTTTAATTTAACATTAATAGCTAACATAATGTCTTCGGATGCACTAGACGTCACTACACTTGCCTGCAAATTTTCAGCAATATCACTTTTTCCGTTCCAAAGTTATTTGCTTGGTTCCATACTTTATCCCAACCCTGTATGTATAACTGTGTATACCCAGGCTCCTTAAACTTTATTCACTAATCCCCACTCGACAAAAGGGTACTTGCAGAGGTCGTGAAATCGCCTCGGGAGTATACATAGCGTAAAGAAAACCATATCAAGAGGCAGTAGGAAACAAAAAACATGATTTTACTGACGGCCAAAAAAAGATATTTGCAAAATAAAATAAGGATATATTCAAATTTTTCCACGTGACTTAAAACAAGGGCTGACGTCACAGGTATCTCATCGATATCGACAATCCATAATGCTACAGCGCAGGTCAGTGAGATTCAACTGCAAACTAGAGATGATCTGAATTCTTTAACAATGCGACTCAATTTATTGATACTTAAACATATTTGAAACAGGTAATTAACCCACTAGCATTTTCGTTGCAATACATTTTTATATCTGATAGGTATCACAGTTCATCCTGTTTGTGACCGAGATTCGCTACTAATCGAAGCTACCACTTTATTTCGGCGCATCCCATAATTAATGAATCCAAAGATAGAATCTAATTCAAGCCCATCCCTACAAAGTGAATTAGTGGCAATCTAGCCTCACTTTTATTCTTTTGACTTTTATACTTTTGTGTGTGACTGTGTTTTGTGGTTATAATGACTAATGTCAAAATGTTAGGTTAGCACTGGCTATCGATATCGAATATCAATACTTTACATCCCGTCACTGTAGGATATCACTGCCGTCAGAGGTTGTTTGCGCGGCATTTTCCGGCATTTAAAATAATTTTTGGAATATTTCTCACAGCCGATTCCAAAAAACTAAACAATTGATTTTGTCATGTTTACTAGGCTCTAAGGAACGCGTAAACGACATAATAATTTTTTCTGCAAGTACCCTATTGTTCTCATATCTACGTTGATCTGTGAGACATGTTGCTGTCGCCGACTTACCGTCTCCTGAGATGATATTGGCTTGCCTGGTTCCATGCAGGATATTAATGTACTGTCGTCTGCGAAACTTTAGATTGTATTGGATGTTTTTCCAGCAGCTCGTTGATGTACAGTAGAAACCGTGTAAGGGATAGGAAAGATCCCTGAGGAACACGGGCGTTTATTGAAAATACGTACGATACGATGAAAAACCTTCGACTACAACAAACAAAGATCTGTCGTTCAAAAGGCTATTCAGCCACTGGCGTAGGCCAGGTGGTAGTCCATAAGCAGCCAGCTTGACCAGAAGTCCCTCGTGCGACACTCCGTCGAAGGCTTTCGGTATGTCAGGTGCAACAACATGGGATTCGCTCTGTTTCGCAAGTGAAATATAAAGCTTTCATGTACCATTTTGTATTTTATGAAATTCTACCTCTGAAGAAAGTTACAGCACCAGTCTCGTTATATGTTCTGATATATCCCCGTATGTAAATCCATGTAGCTTGACATAAGCTGATAGATACTTATTTCTTGGCGGAAGGTGGTGCCATCAAACAGAGTTTCGTAGCCTATTATTCACTGGTAAGAATAAATCCTCCGCCTAGAATTTCAATTACACCGCACCGAGCTTGAGATCTTTATTGTAATTTGAAAAGTATAATAAGAAACTAATCCTCGGCTTCCGGATTGGTACGGCAACTTCAACATGATTATATTAGCGCGAATACGTATTAAAATTAATGCAGATGGATATCTGCTCGTTGTTCTGGTCTGATCTGTTCCAGCTTGCTAAAAATTGAATAATCCCACGAACAGATTACCATTAATATTAATTAGGAAAAATTGGTCTCTGTGTGCATGTGCTGTGTGTTGGATTGCAGCTAATTGGTCGAACAGGGCCGTTTCCACATAGTGAGCATGTGTACAGTGCAAATTTTTCAAAACTGTAATGAGTTACCCTTACAAACGGCTTGGATAGTTGTACATGTACACGTTTAGACACACGGCCAGACTTTTAGTTGGGGTAGTAACGTACGTTGCAAAAGTTTTGAAGTTTTTCAAAAAATTAAAAAAAATATCACAATAATATATTTGAGCTGTAACAAGAACTACAAAAAATAACAATATTTCTTAATATAAAAATGACTACTACTACTACTATAGTTGACCACTACTACTAATATAAAAATTATATTAAAGTACTGCTAATGGGCCATGATCCTCCACGGCTCGCAATTTTCTCTTAATGTTCCTCATTAGGTTTTGGACAGATTCTAAATCAATTTCTCTGATCTTTAGCATTGTTCTTCTTTTTAACTGCTGTTCGTTTTGAGCTTCCCAGTCATTGTTATAAACTTTGGCACTTAGTTGACCCCAAAAAGTTTTGAGGAAGATTGGGAGGGTTGTCGTTTCGTGGTACAAAAGGTATTCCGTGTTGTTCTAGCCAGTTTCTCGTACACAAAGCACAATGACTTGAAGCCAGATCTGGCCAAAACATTATATTGTCATTAGCATGGTGGGTATTTATAAAATTGAGTAGTCTAGGCAAACATCTTTGAGTATAGACTTCTGCGGCAACGGCTTCTGCCCTAACTCGTCTAACGTACGGCTGTGAAATACCGTTGTCTGATATAGCGCACCACATTAACACTTTGTTTTCAAACTTCTTTTTTTCGTGTAAATTTCACATTATCTGGACAGGCTTCAAAGTCTCTTGTATAAAAACCATCATTACCTTTGATTTCTGAGTTAGAAAATGTAAAGTAGTTTTCATCGTCAAGAATAATTTTTATGTTGCCAGCAAAATGAGTACGACGTAAATTGCGACAGCATTCAGGAATTCTTTCTAACTGATTTGGGGAGTACTTTGGACATTTTCTTCTTTTTCGGAATTTTAAGTTATTTCTCTTCATTTCTCTATAGATTGTGCTAGCATTGACGTGAAAAATGCGTCCAAGTTTTCGTGTTGAAATTCCAACTCGATGTTCACTTCTGTTGACCATTCTTTGAATTGTAGCAGCATTCAACGCTCTTGGACGTCCACTTTTTGGTAAATTTATACAAGGCATACCTTCTTCGCATTCACGGATCGCTCGATAAATTGTGGCAATAGAAATATTTTGATCTTGATATAGGCGAACTATTCCTTTTTTTTTCAAGTCGTCCAACTAGACGGTAAATACTCATGATACTACGACTTTAGAAGGTATGCTCACGCGCATGATGTCTTCCGTCTCGCTTCCACCTGTGACGTCAGCGTGTGACAAACGGGGTTTGTTTACTCGTTTAGTTACAGGTTATAGCCGAACATTTTTAGTTTATTTTCTTGAGTTTACTCGTTTACCGTAGTAAAGTTTAACATTAATTATTTGCGATTCTGGAGTTTAACACATATTTGAACAATGGTTTATTGTGTGGTTGTGGGATGTAATAATAAAAAAGTAAAAACTATTCGTCACACTACCGCTACTTGGGATGGTTTGGAAAATTTGGCAGGTTTCATTGCATTTAAGTTGAAAAATAAGGAGAAACTGGGTTATATCCCAGATTGCACAGATACTTCTCTACATACAGATGAGTTCTCGGCAAAATGTAATGAGCTCGGCCATATATTTTCCAACTATAATGGAAACGCTTCGAAAATTGAAAAAAAACTATCTTGCGAATTTAAACAAATTATCAGATAATGTATATGTGACTGATGAAGCAAAGATGAGCTTGTTTTCTAGATGCAAAATGTATTTCAGAATACGAATTCTTGATCGGGGAATTATAGAGACCTTGAATATTAGAAAACTGAAATTCACTAACATTGTAAAATTGTATAAAGTAATAAGTATACAGGGTCCTGCGACGGTGTATCCAGCTTTCCTAGCGCCTTTCCTATTTGGAATAAAAAAAAGCTACATAAAATAAAAATGCGCTAAAAGATGGTTGGAGATTTATACAGGTTGCAGAACGTATTTTGATATTTCATTTTTAGTTCATATAGAGAAAGGCTAGTTCTATATGCTCTTATTCACCCCTTTTTCAGTTCTTATTGTCTGTCCAAAATATATTTCCCCATAGACTCATATATACAGAATCAATACCTAACTACAACACAAGAGAGCAACAAATAATATGCCCTATACCCAGTCCATCAGAAACCATCACTGCAAGTGGATCAAACTTTTTAATTCAAACATAGTATTAAACAGATACATCGTGTGAAAACATTTTGAAAAAAATTGAGGAAAAACCTGTTATTACTAGGAATCTTTAGTATACGAGAATTCACCTGTACTAGCTAAATACAATGCCCAGAAAGATATTGTATTGTTGTATTGTGATATGTTTTTATTTTATGTTTAACATATACGCGGTTGTGACATATATTTGAATAAATAAAAAATAAGAAAATTTGGTAATGTATTTTTCCACCAATCATTAGCAGAAAAAAGTCAATATTCATTCGTCATAAACATAATGCCATTATGCTTGTTCATGATTTTTAAAAACCTCTAATGACAAAATCATGTTATTTATTTCTTGTCTACCTTTTATTAAGAGAGTTATACAGTAAATACATATACAAATTGGCTTGAAGAGCTGGTGACGCAACATCATAATCTATATATAAAAAATAAGAACGGTAATCAAAGGCTCCTGAATGGAGTATATAAAAATTCCACTCCCTACCCGAAAAAAAGATGGTTTCACTAGGCGCTCCCAATCGACCTCTTATATGAGATTTCAGGAAAATACGTCCAGACCGCTCTGGCTCTGTTCTTTTTCACAATGTAAATTTTTTTGAGTACATACATTCAAATTTTTGTATCTGAAATTCAGAACGCTCGCAACTACTGCAAACGGGCCAGGCGTCGATTAATATCAATTCTCTGTATAACTATTTCACCAATTTTTTATTCAGATACAGAGCAATATGTATCGTTTATATTATACCGTGCATGCGCTATTTTCATTTTGTATGAATATTAAATATCTAAGACAGATATAACAGGAAACGAAATAAAACTTTCAAAAATCAATGCTTTGGCGCCATGTGCTTGTACACTTTTGTCACACGGTGACGTCATGCGCACACCGGTTCGAAATCTGTCTGCCAAGTGATCATATCTGTCAGTGTCGTAGTATCATGGTAAATACTCTTCCGAATATCTAATTTGTACGACATTTTGACAACTTATATCATAACCAAAATGGTTTTATTGTTTCGTTTAGATGTTGACTGGTTACCATGGTAACGATTTCTGAATTGTTTCCAACGGTGAAACTACCTCCCGAGTTTTGAAGGAAATTCTCAAAATTTTTGCAATATACGTTAGATTTTCCCGATATGTTTAGCAAAGCAAAAAAAAAATAAATTATGCACTACCAATACTAACCACTTATTATTAGAGAAGAGTAATTTAATCATCAATAAACAATTTTGGTGAGTCATAAGTGGAAATAAAGATAAAATTGCAAAAATATTGACAATGGTAATAATTTATTGACTTCTAGTGTATCGTAATTTAAATTTCCTAGAAACACTTGAAATCAATAAGCATAAATTCTCAGGTAACCTCCTCAACGACCAAACGGATTTAAACAATCCACGACTGAAATATGGTATACATTTCAAAGTTGGAACCTTCCTTTCCAGAAACAACTGTTCTGAGTAATGTCCATTGTAACCCTAATTGGCATACTTCATAATACCCCTATGTCATTTGAAATCTATCATAGTATTGGACTGGGGTCGGCCATATTTGCTAAATTATACAGTCTTGTGTCTAGATGCGAAAGGGTAATACTTGCTGAGACTTTGACCAACCAGAGCAGCCCTTTCAAGAACATGCGTCTGTCAAAGTACTCTGAAAATTATTGATTTCTCTTGAAGTTGACCTCAAAAAGCTCAAAAAGGACATAATTTAAATACAATCGACCATTGTGAGCCATCTAGTATCTTTTCAAGTCTGATTTTCCATCCTAAATCGGTGAAAAATGGCATTTTCTTGTTTAACAAAAAGTTTAGCAACTGCTAATATGAACCAATCAGATTCCAGAGAAGCCGTACATTTGATCACTAGTTTCTTGGTGTATCAAATCATATGATGACAAGAAATTCACTCAGTGCATTACTTGGATAAAACAATACTTTACTATCGATAATAATTATAAATACCTGCAATATATCTGTGTTTTATAGTAAAAAGAAGTAAAAATAGCATTTTGTTACATTTCAGAAGTTACAGCTATTTCCCAAACGTGCATGTGCATTACTGGTTGACTATCCAGAACGGCAAAGCTCGCTATTTTATAGCTAAGTATAACCTTATTTTATGTACAATGCACTGCACCCGTGAATATTTCTATAAGAAGGTCTATAAGAAACATGCATCCAGTAAATGAAAGACAGGTTCTTCATAAAAGTATGTATTTCTATATAACCCATCTGACTGATCTGAAATAAGGTAGGTAGTAGCTGTGATTAATATAGGTACTACTTTCATCACAAATTATCGCAGTTTGCAATTATTAATTATACAATAATTATAATATAAACATGAAAAATGTGGCATTAATTTGCAAATCAATCGCTTTGTTCTGATATCCTGCTATGATTTTGTACCATGAATTTCTAAAATATCTTTGACGCCTCTGTTGCAACAAACATACACTTGTTACAACAATTGTTTTGTTATAAGACTTATATACGATATGATGAAAAGTGTCATCCAGCTTTGACGTTTTGTTTTTAATATTGATAAGATACTATTGGATGATACTTATTAACATAGCCCTCAATACCCAATAGAAAGCTTTTGCTAAATAACATGCAATAGAAAAGCTTTGTCAAAGTCTTTGTTAAATATGCATGTTGATAAAATCGGGCCTAAATATATCTAAGTTTAACCCCATTTTTTTTGTAACTATTTCTTAACATTCAAAACCTCACGAACTTTTTTGGTTGCCTTACGTAAGTATGAAATAAATAAATTTGCGCGCAGAAGTAAATGCTGATCATTTTGTACCACTATCCTAATAAATTAATGTTTTTTTAAATTTCCATTGGTTTTTGAATTGAATAATTCCTTTCAACGACATTTATAACTCCATCTCCTTTAACAGTAGCTGTAACCTGTTTGGTGACTCCCGAGTATCATATAAATAATTAATATGTATAATTACAAGGCAATAATACACAGAACATCCTGTACAAGTTGAAACAGGTGCTTTTTGAATTCGCTTATTTCGAATTAGCATGCAAATTGACGGCATATTACCATATCTGTATTGCTTTGTCCAGTTCCAACGGCAACGGAAATGTTACATAAAAAGCGATTGTTCTGCAAATGAGGAAAGTAGCCTGATAGATGTGTAATGTCACAGTATATTTATGGATGTACCAGCAGCGCAACTCTCTACAATTGGGTTTTTGAAAAAAAAACATTTATGATAAATGTAGAGATCGTATATACCGGGTTATTCAGGTTATTGGGCACGAAGCATTATGGCTAAAGTATTTGATGAAAAAGAAAATAATAATTTCGGATGGATAGGGACCCATTGAGGCTACATTTTAAAAATATTTTCATGTTATACAAGGTGTCCCCAAAATACGAAATGTATCAAAGTTATGTTTTTTTTTAATAGAACATCCTGTATATTATTACATTTTGGATTCCTTGATGAATTGTAGTGACTTCCTGTATCATACCTGGGACTTAAAGCGAACCGTTTAGCTGTAAATCACCATTTTCGGTATAAGTACATATCAGAAAAAATTGAATATCGCAGAGATTACAAAATTTAGAAGGCTGTGACTTTGCCGTATTACTAACCATGAAATGCGTCAGCTTAGGTTGGACGGTCGAATATGAATTACGCTTAGAGAAATCGGTCGATTGATTAAGGAAACTTCAATCAGATATAACTTGATTTTTTCAATTTTTTTTTATGGTCGGCCTCCCGCAAAGGCTGAAAGCCTATGGCGCTGTAGAAGCGCTGCGAGAGGATAAGTATCGGTTCACGTTAGATTTGAAACGCTGCAGGTTGTAGCCGTCGGGAAACAAATTCCCCAGCAGCTGATTCCACAGCGTCGAAGTTCTCCAAAAGAAGGAATGCTGGAGGAGACTAGTTCAGGAAGTAAGAACCTCGACCTGGTAAGGATGAGCTCGCAGAGCTTCTCTAGTGTTCCTAGTTCGAACGGCCTGTGGTGTTATTATCAGAGAGAGCTCACTCGAACATCTTCCGTGATAGAATCTGTAAAACAGGGATAGGTCAGCCACCCTCCTTCGATGTTCCAGGCTGTGGAGGTCCTTTGTGAGGTTAGGCATATCGATTAGTCTAATCGCTCTTTTCTGGATAGTGTCCAGAAGCTTTAGAGAGTGCTTCGGAGCGCATCCCCACACATGGGAGCAATACTCCAGCGATGGTCGGATCTGCGCCTTGTAGAGCAGCAGCAGTTGCTCTGGTGTATACAACTTCCTACAGCGGAACAAAACTCCAAGCTTCTGGATTGGATGTTATTTCCAGCAGCTCGTTGATGTACAGCAGAAACAGTGTAGGGACAGATCCCTGAGGAACACCGGCGTTTATTGAAAATACGTCTGATGAACAGCCCTCGACTACAACAAACAGAGATCGGTCGTTCAAAAAGCTATTCAGCCACTGGCGCAGGTCAGGTGGTAGTCCATAAGCAACAAGCTTGACCAGAAGTCCGTCATGCCAGACTCTGTCGAAAGCTTTCGATATATCAAGTGCAATAACACGGGATTCGCCATGATTGTCTATTGCTCTGTTCCACAGGTGAGTGACGTAGGCAAGGAGGTCACCTGTAGACCTGTGCTTACGGAAGCCATACTGGCGATCATTTATGATGTTATTGTTGTCCAGGTATTTCAGGAGCTGTGTGATAATGACAGTCTCCATAACCTTAGACATGATGCTGAGAAGAGCCACAGGTCTATAATTGGTGGGATCAGTTTTTTGCCTTTCTTAGGTATGGGTTGTACGCAGCCGATCTTCCACGAAGCGGGAAACACGCCTCGTTAGTACGAAAGTTTGAAGAGCTTGCAAAGAATAGGTGCAAGCTCAGCGGCACAGCGTTTAAGGACAATGGCTGAAATTTGGTCAGGACCAGTAGCTTTATTGGTGTTCAGTTTTTGGAGGATGCTTTTTACATCTCGATGTTGAAATTTGACCTCTGCCATTCTCGAGTTCACGCTTATGGTGGTGGTCGGAGTACTTCCTTGAAAGTCTACAGTAGAATTGGCTGCGAAGAGCTTCCCCAAGATGTCTGCTTTTTCTTTAGGAGCAGAAGCGATGGATTTGTCCTCTCTGGTCAAGGGTGGTACCGACGAATAGGAAAAGTTCTGACTAACAGCCCTAGCTACAGACCAGAATGTTCTGGACGAACTAGGACATGAGAAGAGCTTGTTCTTAATTTTTTGGTTGTGTTCCTCCTTGCTGCTGTCAATCACGCGTTTACAGTGATTTCTGGCGTCGATAAAACTGCGGTGGCTCTCAGCATTTGGATTTTTCCTCCATTCTCTGTAATGTTGGTTTTTAGAGGTAACTGCATCTCTGCAACGCTGATTAAACCATGGCTTGTTTTTGGAGGGATGCTTGACGACATGAGGAATATAGGCTTCCATGTCGGATATTAATACCTCTGTTATTTCTTGGGCGCAAGCTGATGGGTCTCGTGACTTGAAGCAGACATCGTTCCAGGGAAAGGACTGGTAGTATTCCCTTAGGTCGTCCCACTTTGCTGATCCGTAATGCCAGACCCGACGAGGCTTTGCATGGTAGAGATCTGGAGAATGCATTCTGCATAGCGTCTAGACGGTGTAGTGGTCAGACGATCCCAGTGGGGCGGTTACCTTCACTGTGTAGACCGTTGGAGTAGTTGTGAGATATAGGTCCAACAGACTGGCAAAAATTTCCGTGGCGGCTGGGAATCCTTGTTGGTTCTTTGACTATCTGCTCCAAGCCGCAGCTGATAGCGAAGGCTTCAGCTTCACGTCCCTCTTCGTCCGTTTTGTTTGAGTGTTTCAGCCAGTATGAGTTGTGAACGTTGAAGTCACCCAGAAAGACTATCTCTGAATGAGGGTGATCTGATTGCAGCGCGTCCACAGTGGCTGAAAGCTTCTCGAAGAGCTCTTTGCAGTTGTTACTGCTTGGTGGCCTATAAATGAAGCATATAAATTTGGAATGATTTTGGAAGGATATTTTGAGCCATATGATGTCAAATCCTTCCAGTTCGAGCTCTTCTTCTCGATGACAAGAAAGCCCAGATTTAACGTAGACGCATACGCCAAACCTACGTCTAAATCGGGTGTATAAGTCATATCCGGGATATCTAAAGCAGTTATCCATTGTTGAAGAGCCGACTTGAGTTTCCGTAAGAGTCAGAATGTGTGGCTTCTCTGCCTGAAGGTGTTGATGGACAGAGTTTATGTTGGAGGCAAGACCTCGTATATTTGTAAAGTCGGCTCTGAACAAGTTCCTCTGGCCTTCGGGCCTGTCGTCAGTGCGAAGTTGCTGCGAAGGATGGCTTCTGTTGTTAGCCTGACGAGAAGTGGCAGCACAATTCTTTAAACAAACTTCGCTTAATGTTCCCCCCGGACCACCTGGCACCCGGAGATCCGAACGGCCAGGTATTTTACCTCCGGAATCTTTTGATCCTGGAAGAGCCATTGGGCATTTTTTTACTTTTAATTAATCCAATTTGTCACTTATGAGAAACCGAGAACATCAGCCCAGCGACGAAACATGAACCGTGAGGCCATTTGGCGCCGCCTATTTCTGGGAACGTATTTCTAGTTTCCCGGAAATATTCCGATGTGGGGGTGATTGCACCGCGGGCGAAGCTAAGTGACTGCACTTCTCCCCCCTGTGGCTGAGAGTTTATACGATTGAATGTAAAATTTAATGGCCTTTTTAATGATATTAGGCCGTGAATATCAATCTCTGTTAGTTTTCAGTTTTCCTACCTATAAGCAACCTAGCAGGCATTGAACAAACAAAAACCGTTTCAGATAGAAGAAAACAACTGAGCTAGCAGAAAAGTACAGACGAACTAAACTAAAGAGACAAGATTATAAAAAATTACTTACAACAAATCAAATCTAACAAGAAATAACGGCGGTAATATATCTAAGGTCAAATAGATGCTGGAGTACCACAGAAATGGATATTTTTCACAGCCTACTAGCTACTGCAATGTACTAGAGATTGCCAATTTCCAAAAACATTAAAATTTTTCCAGTTGAAAGAAAACTACTAGCGAATGTTGTAGGCAGTTTATCTTCAGAATAAAATTTGACATTTAATGGTTTAAAAAGTATTCAATTCTGTCAAGTCTAAAGTAACGATACCTCTGACTGGAGTTCTGAAAAGTCTCCAGTACCTATTAACAAGATGACAAAAAATTAAAAATGAATTGAAATTTGATGAAATTATAAAACATAATTTACCTGGTACAACATTGAAATCTGATTTACAAGTATTCCTTTTTAGCGATCTTGCTGATGTTTGCAGTCAGAGGTATCTTTAACCCAAATTAATACTTTTTACACCATTACATGTCATTGATAATTGCATGCTGGAGCAATAATCGCTGGCAGTTTTTCTTTCATTTCAGGGGCTTTAATTTTTTACCTCTAGTACATTATAGTAGCCGGCTGTGAAAAATATCTATTTCTATCATACTCCAGACTCTCTTTGAACTTAGATATGTTACCGCCTTTGTTTCTGTTGAAGGTGATTTGTTGTAAAGGATTTTTATAATCTTGTCTCTTTACTCTAATTCGTCTGTATATTTCTCATAAGTTACTTAATTTCTCCCACATGAATATGTTTTTATTTATATTTCATGGTTTGCTAGTTTTATTATAGGTAGGAGGATTGAAAAACACCGATTTAATTGAAAATTTGAAATAAAAAAAAACTACCAGAGCGTGATCTTCACAACATTATATCATTAGAAGTGTTATCAAATTTTGCATTCCATCGTATAAAAAATTAGGCATTCCCATTTAAAAAAAATCAAGTTATTTCTGATCGAAGTTTCCTTAATTAATCGACCGATTTCTCCAAGCACAAACGCAATTAAAATTTTACCATCTAACCTAAACTTTTTTTTTCATGCTTAGTAACTCAGAAAAGTTGCAGCCTCCTAAGTTTTATAATTTCTGCTATATTCAATCTTTTTCTGACATCTACTTATACTGAAAATGGTGATTTACACCTAAACGGTTCACTGAAAATGCCATATGTCATACATAAAGTCACACTAGAATTCACCAAGGAATCCGAATATGCCATAATATATAGGGTGTTCTATCTTAAAAATATAACTTTGACACGTTTCGTGTTTTGGGGGCACACTGGGTAACATGAAAATATGTTTAAAATGTAACCTTAGTAGGTCGCTACCTATGCAAAACTAGCATTTTCTTTTTGATCAAATACTTTAACCATAATGCTCCGTGTCGAATAACGTGAATAACCCGGTATACGTTTTATAACAAAGCTATGTTTTCATTTCTTTCGCAATAATTCAAATATGATAAAATAAAAGTTCATATTCGAGTCCAGTACCGAAGACACACCGACAGCTCCCGAACAAAACCAAGCGCGTGTGACGTCATAATGTTAGTTTTCACCAACGACGTCCTACTCCATTAGACTACGCATCCTAGTCAGCATTCCAAACATTGACAGTACTTACAATGAGACGCAAAAAGCATAAACTATAATACATTACCAGGTATCCGGGTCTAAGTGCAAAGTGTTTCGTTTCAGGAAAGAAAACCATTGTATTGTGTAAGACTTTCGCGGCCATGATCCGATGGACTGTTGGTTATTGGGCTATTCGGCCGGCGTCGACACGCTCTGTTGCCTTGGAGTCGGCGCGCTTCGCTGCTTGACGTTTCGCCAACACGAGTGGTCGGCATCCTCATAAGCTGGTGTCACCTGTTCGGCGTATTCCAGTCTCTCGGAAAATCACATACGCCATTTATCTTGACTATTTTTTTGCGCTACTCCTAATTACCGAGTTATTTATTTGGTCGGGTAATTTTTGATTTTTGTAGACGGTGTATGTCGTCCGCATTACGCCAGGGTGGCCCCCACAGGCAGTTGACTTACTTGCGAATAACACTGTTCGTCGTATTCCCTTTCGATCTAGTTTTCGTTACGTGTTTTTTTTAAGGGCAGGTTCCTGTCTAAGGTAACACCCAGATATACTGGGTTTGGGCCATGCTGTAGCCTAGTCAAATTCCATTATATTTGCAGTTCGCTGTCTGTTGCCGAAATACTAAGTACGAGTTGTTATATCTGATCGTTGAGGGAAAGATCGAAGGACGACGAGAGATCGGACGAAAAAAGTTCTCCTGACTTCGGAACTTATGCCAGTGGTTTAATATCAGAGAGGCCTGCACAATCATTCGTTTAGCCCAAGACAGAGAAAAATTCCAAATGATGGTCGCCAACCTCCGCTGAGGAGATGGTACTGAAAAAAGAAGAAGTCTGTTGCCGGTTATCAAGATGGAATAGGCATGTTTGAGTTCTTTCTGGCTTCCAGCAATAAACATCATTAATGGAAGTTAGGTTAGGTTGGGTTAGACTGAAAGTGAACGGGACGATTATGCCTCCTTTCACTGCGACCCTACTTGGAGTTCGCCATACAATCAACACCTCTTGACGGAGGCGATAGTCGTGATGGGTAAAACTACCTTGGGGTCAGTAGGGTCCAGCTGGGTGAGTCCGAGAGTTTGAAACTTAACTCTTTCCAATACTGGACAGGAGCACAGACTATGCTCCGCGGTTTCGTCCTCCACATAGCAGAAACGACAGTCCTTTGATTGTTCTAGATCTAACTTCCGCAAGTGGTTCCCAGACGGCAATGTCCCGTCAACAGACCAACCAGAATGCCAAGATCATTTCTGTTCCATTCTGTGATCCTCGGAGAAGATGGGGGGGCTGACTAGAGGGGTATCGTATGAGCGTCTTCGAGTGTAGTAGCTCTGGTGTACCTTGCCACTGTAGAAGTGCTTTCCTTTTTAAAGGTTTATTGAACTCAACGATTCACTGCAAGCCAGATACCTTTTTCGACTAGCTTAATTTAGTATATTGAGTTACATTAAAGGGCTAGATGATCGATTAGTTATGAATCTGTCTAAACCTTATTTATCTATGTATGCGCCAGTTTAGTTACTTAATGTTTTGTATTCATATCTTGGTGTACGAGTATATGACTCCCTGGTGGTTAAGAGTAGCCGCTGAGCTAGACTTCACCACCGTATAGCATATTATTATTGAGTATATTTTTTGTTTAATTAAAGACGGTTATTATTATTATTATATATGTTAAAAACAAAAAAGTGCAGCTCGGGCCCCGACACACCGAGCTGCTGTTCCATTACCCAATGACTACTCCTCACACCGTGAGGTGAGCAATCACTGGGTCCGCGAATCGTGCGCCCTAAGTAGACGAAGGGACCCAAGGATGACTGCCTTCTGCATTCTGGCGGCTAAGATGTGCGCCGCCGCACGGCACACCGGTATTTTGCGCAGTGCAGAGAGCAGCGTATTCCTCATTCCACCTAGGGATCCAATGACCATAACCAGCAGACTTACAGTGTAGTCTGGCCAGAGCCTGCGAAGTTGTCCGAGCAACTCCTGATATTTGGTCCGCTTTTCCTCCTCCTTAGAGACGATGTTCACTTCGGCAGGCGCCGAAAACTCAATAACGAACATCGTCTTCTGTTGGTAGTCGAGAAGGACTATGTCGGGCTTGTTTGACTGTACAAGCTCGAGCGTGGGGAACGAGTAGTTCCAGTAAATCCGGCATCTCTCGTTCTCCACAACGGACTCTATATCCCCTGGAGCGTATGGCAGCACCGGTGTCTCATCGATACCGTATGAGTGCCTTAAATGATAATAGAGCACTCGTAGAGCAGCGTTGTGCCGATGGACGTAAGCCGTCCCAGCGTACGTCTTACACGCCGACAAGAGATGCATAAGCGTCTCTGGCGCCTGTCGGCAAGCTCTACAATGGGTGTCGGGTACATCTACACCCATAACCCTTTTACGGCATACCAAGGTGTTGAAGACACCGTCTTGGCAAGCCATTATAAAGCCCTCAGTCTCCGACTTCAACCCACTAGACCTTAGGAAAGAGAAGGTCAACTGCTCAGACAAGCCATGCTCTTCTAGATGTTTGTAGAAGATTCCATGCATTGGCTTATCTTTATGAAGTCTTAAGAGGAAGTCGACATCGGCAGTTTTAATGTGAGCTTTTAATTATGCGGGAGCAAGTTCCGTAATGGACTGCTGACACCTCCGCTTGAAGTCGAGTGTGAGGCTGAGCTCCTCGGCTGCTTGTTTCGCTGCGCTAAAAAGCAAGGCTCCTTTTCCCGCATTCTCGTGCTCTCGCACGAAGCGGATCAGGGGATCGGTGCTGTTCGTTACATAGCAGGCAGTGGACAGTACTACTCTGTTGTGCAGACGCTCCAAACTCAATAGTCCACGCCCTCCCAGGTGTCGTGGGAGGTATATTCGCGGGACAGAGGACTTAGGATGCAGGCTTCTCTCCATATTCATCCTTTTGCGGGTCTTCGTGTCGATTTCCTTCAGGGCGTTCACTTTCCAGTGTATAGCACCAAAAGTGTATAATAACAATGGGACCGCAAGCATGTTTGTGGCAGCGACTTTGTTCTTGCCGGACAGTTCTGACGACCAGATCTGCCGGAGTCGGTGCAAATACTTGCGGCGAAGACACTCTTTAACCAATGCTGCCTCTTGGACATGACGCTGCGCCACTCCAAGGTAGGTATAAGTATCTCCGGCATGCAGTTGTCGCAAGATGCTCCCATCAACGAGCTGTTCCTCATCTCCACTATCTCCGCTTCGTCCTTTCTTGAGATGAACCAATGCACATTTGTCTGTCCCGAACTCCATTCCGATAGCATGACTGTACTCCTGCACCACCCTCAGCGATTGTTGTAATTCGCGTTGGCCGGAGGCATAAAGTTTTAGGTCATCCATATAAAACAGATGGGTGACCTTGTGCCTCCGGTTATTGGGCGTGCCACAGCTGTATCCTTTAGTATTTCTCAGCGCTATGGACAGAGGCAAAAGTGAGATGCAAAAGAGCAAGGGACTCAAGGAGTCTCCTTGGAAGACACCTCTTTTCAATGACACCAACTCTGTCTGAACCCGAGTTTCACCTGATGTTATGGTAAACCGGGTCTTCCAGAGCGGCATCAGTTGTTTGATGCATCCCACTATCTGATTATCCACCGAAAGACATTCCAACAGCCGCACAATGAGGTCATGAGACGTGCTGTCGAATGCCTTGCGATAGTCAATCCAGGCCATAGAAAGGTTTCGCTTGTACTGCACAGAGTCCTGCGTGACACATCGGTCAATCAACAGGTTCTCCTTGCAGCCAGCTACTCCTTTCTTTGACCCTCTCTGTTCATACACGTCGAGAAATACAGGATTCACAGCTTGAAGGATACGCATGTACAAGATTCTGGTGAAGAGCTTGTAACACGCGTTCAGACATGTTATTGACCTGTAGTTTTTGGGATCAGACAAATTTCCGGTCTTCGGGAGAAGCACGGTTCGACCCTCGACAAACCAAGCCGGAATTGGCTGCTCCTGATTTAGCCACGAGTTAAACACTCTAGCTAAATGCCGGTGGCAATTGGGGAATTTTTTCCACCAGTAGGTGTTTATGCCATCCGGGCCAGGAGCTGCGAAATTCTTTGCGCCTCGTAAGGCGTCAAGAATTTCTTCCGTGTTTATCGGGTGACGCAGTACATTCAAGTTAGGAGTCCTCCTACAAACGGACTCGAACTGCGCCAAGGCCGGAGTGTCTGCTGAGAGAGGTTTGGGTTGTTCGTAAATGTCCCTCCAAAAGGCCTCCACGCGATCAGCAGTTGGCGGCTGCTCTATGGCTGGAGGCGGCTGTTGGAAAAGGCGAGAAGGTCTTTCGTAGAACATTCTGTTCTGCTCCAGACCTCTCGCCCGCGCCACCAACGATCGCTTAGCAGCGATTAGCATCCGTATCCTGTCAAGACAGTGTTGCTTGACAACAACCAGTACCGCTTGACTGAGTGTATGATGGTCGCGCCTCAACCCGTAGGCTATCTGGCGCACTCGGCGCGTAAAAGGCTTCCCAGCCGCTCTCTATTCCATCACACACTGGATACGGGATGCTTCCTGGCGAGCCAACTGGATTTTCGCTTCCATTTGGCGCACCCGTCTCTGTGCTCTCTCAACAGGAGAGTCTCTCACTCTCCCCTGTCTAGCTAGCCTCAGAGCCGCAGCGTAAATTTCGCAATTGATGCTCCAAATGTCAGAGGCCTCCGATAGACGTTCACCAACAACCTCATCCTCTCTCTTTAAATCTGCCAGCTTCAAGGACCTTCCGTTGTTATGCAAGGCCCTTCGGTCCCTGAAATCCCCAGGTGAGACGACTTGGTCGATTTCCCTCTCAGCGGGCCTTACCGGCGAACTTTCAGCCTGGTTAACAGGCCTTCCGTCCGCCGAAGGGGCAGGCTGAGCTGGAGCACGAACATATCCCTGCCTCCGGAGGTACGATACATAATCTCGCAAATTCTGAGAGGTAAGCGTGCTATGCTCTGGGTGCATTTCACACCACCTCTCATACATGCGGGACATGTATCCCCAACGGCGCGGGCTACTGCTCTCGTAGCAGCTCAGCAGGTCATCCTTGAGCTCCGTCGTCCACCTAAAACGGTCCATGTTATTGCGGGGGTCGTCATCAGGGCAAATCGAAGCACCGCCACCTTGCCCAACGCCGGCTTCCGAAACCGGCTCGGTGTGGGTGCTTTTCGTTCGAGGTGGTCGAACCCGAAGATAGGGCCCGTCAGGTGGTTAGCCTTAGGGCCCGCAGCCGACATTTCCGGAGGCAGCCGTCCAAATTGCCTCCAGAGGATGGACCTGTGAAGGTTGCCGACCGACTTACATCCTTTGGCTTCGGTATACCCCTCGGTGTCGCCACGCACCGAATAGCCTCTTGATGTTGGGCGGCTTCCTGGGGGTTTATGAAAACAGCCGCTTCTAACATGAAGAACAGACGCTGTCGGAGTACCGCTCCTCACATGGAGATCCGTCGTGTCCTATTAATTGTGGAATAGCCGATCCTCTGGATGCAGACGCTATTCCACTGAGCTAGTTTTGGTCCGCCCCGGGTATTTGATTTCCCCGGTACCACCCATATCTGGGAGGCGTTCCCCTATCCGCCACCTTGGGGAGGCGCCACTGAGGGGATCTAGCAACCCCTCGTGGTTATTATTATTATGTGTTTAAAACAAAAAAGTGCAGCCCGGGCTCCGACACACCGGGCTGCTGTTCCATTACCCAATGACTACTCCTCACACCGTGAGGTGAGCAATCACTGGGTCCGCGAATCGTGCGCCCTAAGTAGACGAAGGGACCCAAGGATGACTGCCTTCTGCATTCTGGCGGCTAAGATGTGCGCCGCCGCACGGCACACCGGTATTTTGCGCAGTGCAGAGAGCAGCGTATTCCTCATTCCCCCTAGGGATCCAATGACCATAACCAGCAGACTTACAGTGTAGTCTGGCCAGAGCCTGCGAAGTTGTCCGAGCAACTCCTGATATTTGGTCCGCTTTTCCTCCTCCTTAGAGACGATGTTCACCTCGGCAGGCGCCGAAAACTCAATAACGAACATCGTCTTCTGTTGGTGGTCGAGAAGGACTATGTCGGGCTTGTTTGCCTGTAGAAGCTCGAGCGTGGGGAACGAGTAGTTCCAGTAAATCCGGCATCTCTCGTTCTCCACAACGGACTCTATATCCCCTGGAGCGTATGGCAGCACGGGTGTCTCATCGATACCGTATGAGTGCCTCAAATGATAGTAGAGCACTCGTAGAGCCGCGTTGTGCCGATGGACGTAAGCCGTCCCAGCGTACGTCTTACACGCCGACAAGAGATGCATAAGCGTCTCTGGCGCCTGTCGGCAAGCTCTACAAAGGGTGTCGGGTACATCTAGACCCATAACCCTTTTACGGTACACCAAGGTGTTGAAGACACCGTCTTGGCAAGCCATTATAAAGCCCTCAGTCTCCGACTTCAACCCACTAGACCTTAGGAAAGAGAAGGTCAACTGCTCAGACAAGCCATGCTCTTCCAGATGTTTGTAGAAGATTCCATGCATTGGCTTATCTTTATGAAGTCTTAAAAGGAAGTCGACTTCGGCAGTTTTAAGGTGGGATTTTAATTCTGCGGGAGCAAGTTCCGTAATGGACTGCTGACACCTCCGCTTGAAGTCGAGTGTGAGGCTGAGCTCCTCGGCTGCTCGTTTCGCTGCGCTAAAAAGAAAGGCTCCTTTTCCCGCATTCTGGTGCTCTCGCACAAAGCGGATCAGGGGATCGGTGCTGTTCGTTACATAGCAGGCAGTGGCCAGTACTACTCTGTTGTGCAGACGCTCCAAACTCAATAGTCCACGCCCTCCCAGGTGTCGCGGGAGGTATATTCGCGGGACAGAGGACTTAGGATGCAGGCTTCTCTCCATATTCATCCTTTTGAGGGTCTTCGTGTCGATTTCCTTCAGCTCGTTCACTTTCCAGTGTATAGCACCAAAGGTGTATAATTAATAACAATGGGACCGCAAGCATGTTTGTGGCAGCGACTTTGTTCTTGCCGGACAGTTCTGACGACCAGATCTGCCGGAGTCGGTGCAAATACTTGCGGCGGAGACACTCTTTAACCAATGCTGCCTCTTGGACATGACGCTGCGCCACTCCAAGGTAGGTATAAGTATCTCCGGCATGCAGTTGTCGCAAGATGCTCCCATCAACGAGCTGTTCCTCATCTCCACTATCTCCGCTTCGTCCTTTCTTGAGATGAACCAATGCACATTTGTCTGTCCCTAACTCCATTCCGATAGCATGACTGTACTCCTGCACCACCCTCAGCGATTGTTGTAGTTCGCGTTGGCCGGAGGCATAAAGTTTTAGGTCATCCATATAAAACAGATGGGTGACCTTGTGCCTCCGGTTATTGGGCGTGCCACAGCTGTATCCTTTAGTATTTCTCAGCGCTATGGACAGAGGCAAAAGTGAGATGCAAAAGAGCAAGGGACTCAAGGAGTCTCCTTGGAAGACACCTCTTTTCAATGACACCAACTCTGTCTGAACCCGAGTTTCACCTGATGTTATGGTAAACCGGGTCTTCCAGAGTGGCATCAGTTGTTTGATGCATCCCACTATCTGATTATCCACCGAAAGACATTCCAACAGCCGCACAATGAGGTCATGAGACGTGCTGTCGAATGCCTTGCGATAGTCAATCCAGGCCATAGAAAGGTTTCGCTTGTACTGCACAGAGTCCTGCGTGACACATCGGTCAATCAACAGGTTCTCCCTGCAGCCAGCTACTCCTTTCTTTGACCCTCTCTGTTCATACACGTCGAGAAATACAGGATTCACAGCTTGAAGGATACGCATGTACAAGATTCTGGTGAAGAGCTTGTAACACGCGTTCAGACATGTTATTGGCCTGTAGTTTTTGGGATCAGACAAATCTCCGGTCTTCGGGAGAAGCACGGTTCGACCCTCGACAAACCAAGCCGGAATTGGCTGCTCCTGATTTAGCCACGAGTTAAAAACTCTAGCTAAATGCCGGTGGCAATTGGGGAATTTTTTCCACCAGTAGGTGTTTATGCCATCCGGGCCAGGAGCTGCGAAATTCTTTGCGCCTCGTAAGGCGTCAAGAATTTCTTCCGTGTTTATCGGGTGACGCAGTACATTCAAGTTAGGAGTCCTCCTACAAACGGACTCGAACTGCGCCAAGGCCGGAGTATCTGCTGAGAGAGGTTTGGGTTGTTCGTAAATGTCCCTCCAAAAGGCCTCCACGCGATCAGCAGTTGGCGGCTGCGCTATGGCTGGAGGCGGCTGTTGGAAAAGGCGAGAAGGTCTTTCGTAGAACATTCTGTTCTGCTCCAGACCTCTCGCCCGCGCCACCAACGATCGCTTAGCAGCGATTAGCATCCGTATCCTGTCAAGACAGTGTTGCTTGACAACAACCAGTACCGCTTGACTGAGTGTATGATGGTCGCGCCTCAACCCGTAGGCTATCTGGCGCACTCGGCGCGTAAAAGGCTTCCCAGCCGCTCTATATTCCATCACACACTGGATACGGGATGCTTCCTGGCGAGCCAACTGGATTTTCGCTTCCATTTGGCGCACCCGTCTCTGTGCTCTCTCAACAGGAGAGTCTCTCACTCTCCCCTGTCTAGCTAGCCTCAGAGCCGCAGCGTAAATTTCGCAATTGATGCTCCAAATGTCAGAGGCCTCCGATAGACGTTCACCAACAACCTCATCCTCTCTCTTTAAATCTGCCAGCTTCAGGGACCTTCCGTTGTTATGCAAGGCCCTTCGGTCCCTGAAATCCCCAGGTGAGACGACTTGGTCGATTTCCCTCTCAGCGGGCCTTACCGGCGAACTTTCAGCCTGGTTAACAGGCCTTCCGTCCGCCGAAGGGGCAGGCTGAGCTGGAGCACGAACATATCCCTGCCTCCGGAGGTACGATACATAATCTCGCAAATTCTGAGAGGTAAGCGTGCTATGCTCTGGGTGCATTTCACACCACCTCTCATACATGCGGGACATGTATCCCCTACGGCGCGGGCTACTGCTCTCGTAGCAGCTCAGCAGGTCATCCTTGAGCTCCGTCGTCCACCTAAAACGGTCCATGTTATTGCGGGGGTCGTCATCAGGGCAAATCGAAGCACCGCCACCTTGCCCAACGCCGGCTTCCGAAACCGGCTCGGTGTGGGTGCTTTTCGTTCGAGGTGGTCGAACCCGAAGATAGGGCCCGTCAGGTGGTTAGCCTTAGGGCCCGCAGCCGACATTTCCGGAGGCAGCCGTCCAAATTGCCTCCAGAGGATGGACCTGTGAAGGTTGCCGACCGACTTACATCCTTTGGCTTCGGTATACCCCTCGGTGTCGCCACGCACCGAATAGCCTCTTGATGTTGGGCGGCTTCCTGGGGGTTTATGAAAACAGCCGCTTCTAACATGAAGAACAGACGCTGTCGGAGTACCGCTCCTCACATGGAGATCCGTCGTGTCCTATTAATTGTGGAATAGCCGATCCTCTGGATGCAGACGCTATTCCACTGAGCTAGTTTTGGTCCGCCCCGGGTATTTGATTTCCCCGGTACCACCCATATCTGGGAGGCGTTCCCCTATCCGCCACCTTGGGGAGGCGCCACTGAGGGGATCTAGCAACCCCTCGTGGTTATTATTATTATGTGTTTAAAACAAAAAAGTGCAGCCCGGGCTCCGACACACCGGGCTGCTGTTCCATTACGCAATGACTACTCCTCACACCGTGAGGTGAGCAATCACTGGGTCCGCGAATCGTGCGCCCTAAGTAGACGAAGGGACCCAAGGATGACTGCCTTCTGCATTCTGGCGGCTAAGATGTGCGCCGCCGCACGGCACACCGGTATTTTGGTCAGTGCAGAGAGCAGCGTATTCCTCATTCCCCCTAGGGATCCAATGACCATAACCAGCAGACTTACAGTGTAGTCTGGCCAGAGCCTGCGAAGTTGTCCGAGCAACTCCTGATATTTGGTCCGCTTTTCCTCCTCCTTAGAGACGATGTTCACCTCGGCAGGCGCCGAAAACTCAATAACGAACATCGTCTTCTGTTGGTGGTCGAGAAGGACTATGTCGGGCTTGTTTGCCTGTACAAGCTCGAGCGTGGGGAACGAGTAGTTCCAGTAAATCCGGCATCTCTCGTTCTCCACAACGGACTCTATATCCCCTGGAGCGTATGGCAGCACCGGTGTCTCATCGATACCGTATGAGTGCCTCAAATGATAGTAGAGCACTCGTAGAGCCGCGTTGTGCCGATGGACGTAAGCCGTCCCAGCGTACGTCTTACACGCCGACAAGAGATGCATAAGCGTCTCTGGCGCCTGTCGGCAAGCTCTACAAAGGGTGTCGGGTACATCTAGACCCATAACCCTTTTACGGTACACCAAGGTGTTGAAGACACCGTCTTGGCAAGCCATTATAAAGCCCTCAGTCTCCGACTTCAACCCACTAGACCTTAGGAAAGAGAAGGTCAACTGCTCAGACAAGCCATGCTCTTCCAGATGTTTGTAGAAGATTCCATGCATTGGCTTATCTTTATGAAGTCTTAAAAGGAAGTCGACTTCGGCAGTTTTAAGGTGGGAATTTAATTCTGCGGGAGCAAGTTCCGTAATGGACTGCTGACACCTCAGCTTGAAGTCGAGTGTGAGGCTGAGCTCCTCGGCTGCTCGTTTCGCTGCGCTAAAAAGAAAGGCTCCTTTTCCCGCATTCTGGTGCTCTCGCACAAAGCGGATCAGGGGATCGGTGCTGTTCGTTACATAGCAGGCAGTGGCCAGTACCACTCTGTTGTGCAGACGCTCCAAACTCAATAGTCCACGCCCTCCCAGGTGTCGCGGGAGGTATATTCGCGGGACAGAGGACTTAGGATGCAGGCTTCTCTCCATATTCATCCTTTTGCGGGTCTTCGTGTCGATTTCCTTCAGCTCGTTCACTTTCCAGTGTATAGCACCAAAGGTGTATAATTAATAACAATGGGACCGCAAGCATGTTTGTGGCAGCGACTTTGTTCTTGCCGGACAGTTCTGACGACCAGATCTGCCGGAGTCGGTGCAAATACTTGCGGCGGAGACACTCTTTAACCAATGCTGCCTCTTGGACATGACGCTGCGCCACTCCAAGGTAGGTATAAGTATCTCCGGCATGCAGTTGTCGCAAGATGCTCCCATCAACGAGCTGTTCCTCATCTCCACTATCTCCGCTTCGTCCTTTCTTGAGATGAACCAATGCACATTTGTCTGTCCCGAACTCCATTCCGATAGCATGACTGTACTCCTGCACCACCCTCAGCGATTGTTGTAGTTCGCGTTGGCCGGAGGCATAAAGTTTTAGGTCATCCATATAAAACAGATGGGTGACCTTGTGCCTCCGGTTATTGGGCGTGCCACAGCTGTATCCTTTAGTATTTCTCAGCGCTATGGACAGAGGCAAAAGTGAGATGCAAAAGAGCAAGGGACTCAAGGAGTCTCCTTGGAAGACACCTCTTTTCAATGACACCAACTCTGTCTGAACCCGAGTTTCACCTGATGTTATGGTAAACCGGGTCTTCCAGAGTGGCATCAGTTGTTTGATGCATCCCACTATCTGATTATCCACCGAAAGACATTCCAACAGCCGCACAATGAGGTCATGAGACGTGCTGTCGAATGCCTTGCGATAGTCAATCCAGGCCATAGAAAGGTTTCGCTTGTACTGCACAGAGTCCTGCGTGACACATCGGTCAATCAACAGGTTCTCCCTGCAGCCAGCTACTCCTTTCTTTGACCCTCTCTGTTCATACACGTCGAGAAATACAGGATTCACAGCTTGAAGGATACGCATGTACAAGATTCTGGTGAAGAGCTTGTAACACGCGTTCAGACATGTTATTGGCCTGTAGTTTTTGGGATCAGACAAATCTCCGGTCTTCGGGAGAAGCACGGTTCGACCCTCGACAAACCAAGCCGGAATTGGCTGCTCCTGATTTAGCCACGAGTTAAAAACTCTAGCTAAATGCCGGTGGCAACTGGTGAATTTTTTCCACCAGTAGGTGTTTATGCCATCCGGGCCAGGAGCTGCGAAATTCTTTGCGCCTCGTAAGGCGTCAAGAATTTCTTGCGTGTTTATCGGGTGACGCAGTACATTCAAGTTAGGAGTCCTCCTACAAACGGACTCGAACTGCGCCAAGGCCGGAGTGTCTGCTGAGAGAGGTTTGGGTTGTTCGTAAATGTCCCTCCAAAAGGCCTCCACGCGATCAGCAGTTGGCGGCTGCTCTATGGCTGGAGGCGGCTGTTGGAAAAGGCGAGAAGGTCTTTCGTAGAACATTCTGTTCTGCTCCAGACCTCTCGCCCGCGCCACCAACGATCGCTTCGCAGCGATTAGCATCCGTATCCTGTCAAGACAGTGTTGCTTGACAACAACCAGTACCGCTTGACTGAGTGTATGATGGTCCCGCCTCAACCCGTAGGCTATCTGGCGCACTCGGCGCGTAAAAGGCTTCCCAGCCGCTCTATATTCCATCACACACTGGATACGGGATGCTTCCTGGCGAGCCAACTGGATTTTCGCTTCCATTTGGCGCACCCGTCTCTGTGCTCTCTCAACAGGAGAGTCTCTCACTCTCCCCTGTCTAGCTAGCCTCAGAGCCGCAGCGTAAATTTCGCAATTGATGCTCCAAATGTCAGAGGCCTCCGATAGACGTTCACCAACAACCTCATCCTCTCTCTTTAAATCTGCCAGCTTCAAGGACCTTCCGTTGTTATGTAAGGCCCTTCGGTCTCTGAAATCCCCAGGTGAGACGACTTGGTCGATTTCCCTCTCAGCGGGCCTTACCGGCGAACTTTCAGCCTGGTTAACAGGCCTTCCGTCCGCCGAAGGGGCAGGCTGAGCTGGAGCACGAACATATCCCTGCCTCCGGAGGTACGATACATAATCTCGCAGATTCTGAGAGGTAAGCGTGCTATGCTCTGGGTGCATTTCACACCACCTCTCATACATGCGGGACATGTATCCCCTACGGCGCGAGCTACTGCTCTCGTAGCAGCTCAGCAGGTCATCCTTGAGCTCCGTCGTCCACCTAAAACGGTCCATGTCATTGCGGGGGTCGTCAACAGGGCGATTCGAAGCACCGCCACCTTGCCCAACGCCGGCTTCCGAAACCGGCTCGGTGTGGGTGCTTTTCTTGCGGGGTGGTCGAACCCCAAGATAGGGCCCGTCAGGTGGTTGGCCTTAGGGCCCCCAGACGACATTTCCGGAGGCAGCGGTCCAAATTGCCTCCTGAGGATGCACCTGTGAAGGTTGCCGGCTGGATTACATCCTTGGGCTTCGGTATACCCTGCGGTGTCGCCACGCACCGGATAGCCTACTGATGTTGGGTGGCTTCCTGCGGGTGTGTTATCAGCCGTCCCTAACATGGAGTCAGACGCTGTCGGAGTACCGCTCCTCACATGGAGATCCGTCGTGTCCTAGTTATGAGGAATAGCCGATCCTCTGGATGCAGACGCTATTCCTCCGTGCTAGTTTTGGTCCGCCCCGGGTATTTGATTTCCCCGGTACCACCCATATCTGGGAGGCGTTCCCCTATCCGCCACCTTGGGGAGGCGCCACTAAGGGGATCTAGCAACCCCTCGCGGTTATTATTATTATTATTATTCTGATTTTCCAAGTTTCTCTCGCATGACTGCGGTAGCAACAAATGTTGACGGGCTATGCCAAGTCAACATCTGAACTATTACGGATCGGAATTTAGGAAGGATCGTACAATATTGCAGGTCTTCAGGATTACAGACTTTTGAAATATTTTGTGTAACTTTTCGTCTAGGCCTAACTGTTGTAGGTGTGGTGTAAAAGTGTTTGGTGTAAGGCCTGAGACAGACATAATTAGGGGGACAATAGTAACTTTGTTTTGCTTCCATAGTCGTTTTATCTCTATCGCAAGGTCAGTGTATTTAGATATCTTCCCAGCGTAGGCGTTTTGGATATTCGTATCGTTGGGAATAGCGATATCTATCAAATAGGTAACTTTGTCTGCCTTCGACTGGAAAACTATATCTGGCCGATTTGCCGGGATAGTCTTATCGGTATGTATTTCAACGTCCCAGTACAGTTTGTATTCATTGTTTTCGAGTACTGATGTCGGTGTGTAATTGTAATATGGATCTGTGTTTTCTATTAGCTTGCTTGTTGTGGCTAGTGCTTGGTGAATGACCTTGGCTGCAGAGTTATGTCTAGCTGTGTACTCGGTTCCAGCGAGAGTTTTGCATCCGCTTGTTATATGGTCTATTGTTTCCTTTTGTTGGTGACACTTTCTGCAATTGTCGTCGGTTATAGATGTATCTTTAATTATGTATTTCATGTAGTTCCTTGTGGCAATCACTTGGTCCTGTATAGCAAGCATAAAACCCTCAGTTTCTGGAAAGAGTTGGCCATCCTGCAGCCAGGTGTATGATTGTCTTTCATTAATGTGCTCTTGTGTGACGCGGTATCTGTGCTTCCAATGGAGTGCTTTTTGTGACCAGGTATTTATTTTTTCTTGTTGTAATTCTATGTGATTGTGTCCGTCTGCTGAGTGATCTGTGCGGGATAGGTTTAGTGGAGTATAGTTTTTGTCTGCCTTTACTATCGACCTATGCAAATTTGTCTGTTTGCTTTGGAAAAAGTCTCTGAGCGTTTTTATTTGTCTTGTGTGAAGTGACTGTATATCTATAATCCCCCTGCCTCCTTGTTTTCTGTCAATGGTGAGCCTTTCTTTGCACGCGTTTGGATGTGACATTCGATGTTTTGTAAGTTCTGTCCGTATGAGGATGTGGATGTTTTCTATATCAGTGTGTGACCACTTGATGATTCCGAAGGAGTATGTGAGGACCGGTATCGCAAATGTGTTAATTGCTTTTGTAAGATTTTTGGAATTCAATCTTGATTTTAGAAGTTTAAGGAGGCGGTTTCTGAACTCTTGTGTTAGTTGAGCCTTGACTTGTGTGTGGTCAATCTTAATGTTCTGATTGAAGCCCAGATACTTGTACGTTTCGTCCTTGTCCATGTTATCCAGCGTTTCGCCAGTTAATATTTCCTGTTCGGATTGGTTCTTCCATTGGCCTTTATTGATGTGGAGCACCTTGCATTTGCTCATACCGAATTCCATACGGACGTCTGACGTACACACTTCTGTTATTCTGAGTAATTCTTTTAGTTGCACTTCAGTGGCTGCATATAGTTTTATATCATCCATGTAGAGAAGATGATATATTCTGTGCTGATTGACTTTCTGGTGTCTGATGTTGAAACCATAATTTGTGTTGTTAAGTGCGTTAGAGAGCGGATTTAAACAAAGGCAGAACCACAGTGAACTAAGCGAATCACCCTGGAAGATACCGCGTCGTATGAGTAGCTCCTCTGTTTGGATATGGCCGTCCTGAGTTTTAAGATGTATGTTAGTTCGCCATGTCTCCATGGTTCTTGTAAGGAACTGGCGAAGGACTGGGTTAATTTTGTATATTTGCAGAGTTTTCGTTAGCCAGCTATGGGGTACCGAGTCAAAAGCTTTTTTATAATCGATGAAGCAGGTATGAAGATTTCTGTGTTCTTTTCTGGTTTGCTCCATGATCACACTATCAATTATGAGTTGTTCTTTGCAGCCCTGGCTTTGTTTTCTACATCCTTTTTGTTCTTCAGTCAATATGTTGTTTTGGGTGAGGTGTTGTTCAATTCTTTTGCCTATTGTTGCGGTGATGATCTTGTAATAGGTTGGGAGACAAGTGATCGGGCGGTAATTGGCAGGGTTTCTGGTATCTCCGTTTTTTGGTTTTATATAAGTTATTCCTTGTGTGAGGAATTTGGGAAGCCTATTAGGTTGTAGTATGGCTTTATTGATTTGCTCTGTTAGCATTTCATACGTTGCACTGAACTGCTTGTACCAGAAATTTTGCACGTTATCTACGCCTGGGCACTTCCAGTTGTGAGTGTGTTTTATCGTCACGGCTATTTCCTCTGGTGTAAAAACAACGTCTCCCTGCTCTGCTATATGTTGATGTTTTTCCTCTTCTTGTCTGATCCATGGAGCGTTTTCGTTATGTGTTTTTGGTTCTGACCATAGGCTTCCCCAGAACTCGGTTAACTCTTGTCTACTTGGAGGTTCCTCCTTTATTATTATTACTTCATCTGACTTCTTAAGTTTCTTCTCGCATGATTGCGGTAGCAACAAGTGTTGACGGGCTGTGCCAAGTCAACACTCGGACTATTATTGATCGGAATTTAGGAAGGATCGCACAATATTACAGGTCTTCAGGATTACAGACTTTTGGAATACTTTGTGTAGCTTTTTGTCCAGGCCCAACTGTTGAAGGTGTTGTGTAAACGTGTTTGGTGTAAGGCCTGAGACAGACATAATGAGGGGGACAATAGTGACTTTGTTTTGTTTCCAAAGTCATTTTATTTCCATGGCAAGGTCCGTGTATTTAGATATCTTCCCAGCGTAGGTGTTTTGGATGTTCACATCATTGGGAATGGCAATATCTATCAAATAGGTAATTTTGTCGGCCTTTGACTGGAAAACTATATCTGGTCTATTGGCTGGGATAGTCTTGTCTGTATGTATTTCAACATCCCAGTATAGTTTGTATTGATCGTTTTCGAGTACTGATGTCGGAGTGTAATTGTAATACGGATCTGTGTTTTCTATTAGCTTGTTTGTTGTGGCTAATGCTTGGTGTATGACCTTGGCCGCAGAGTTATGTCTGGCTGTGTATTCGGTACCGGCAAGAGTTTTGCACCCGCTTGTTATGTGATCTACTGTTTCTTTTTGTTGTTGACATTTTCTGCAATTATCGTCTGTTATGGATGGATCTTTAATTATATATTTTTTGTAGTTTCGTGTTGCAATCACTTGGTCCTGGATAGCAAGCATGAAACCCTCCGTTTCTGGGAACAGCTGGCCATCCTGCAACCAGGTGCATGACTGTTCCTGGTTAATGTGGTCTTGGGTGACACGGTATCGATGTTTGCCGTGCAGTGCTTTCTGCGACCAGGTGTTTATTTTTTCTTGTTGTGATTGGATATGATTGTATTTGTCTGCTACGTGATCTGTACTAGAGAGGTTGAGTGGTGTATAGTTTTTGTCTGCTTTTACTATTGCCTTATGTAAGTTAGTTTGTTTGGTGTGGAAGAAACGTCTGAGTGTTTGTATTTGTGTTGTGCGAAGTGACTGTATGTCTATAAATCCTCTGCCCCCTAGCTTTCTGTCTATGGTAAGCCTCTCCTTGCACGTGTTCGGATGTGACATTCTGTGTTTTGTGAGTTCTGTTCTTATAAGTATATGGATGTTTTCTATGTCCGTGTGTGACCACTTGATGATGCCAAAGGAGTATGTGAGTACCGGTATCGCAAATGTATTAATGGCTTTTGTGAGATTCTTAGAATTCAATTTTGTTTTTAATAGTTTAATGAGGCGGTCTTTAAACTCTTGTGTTAGTTGTGCCTTGACTTGTGTATGGTCTATCTTAACGTTCTGATTGAAGCCCAGGTACTTGTACGTTTCGTTTTTATCCATGTTGTCCAGCGGTTGGCCAGTTACTACTTCCTTTTCGGGTTGGTTTTTCCATTGGCCTTTATTGATGTGGAGCACCTTGCATTTACTCATTCCGAATTCCATCCTGATGTCTGATGTATAAACTTCTGTTATTTTGAGTAATTCTCTCAGTTGCACTTCTGTGGCGGCATATAGTTTTATATCATCCATGTACAGGAGATGATTGATTTTGTGTTGATCTGCTTTATGGTGTCTGATGTTGAAGCCATGGTTTGTGCTGTTAAGTGTGTTGGAGAGCGGATTTAGACAGAGGCAGAACCATAGTGAACTAAGAGAGTCACCCTGGAAGATGCCGCGTCGTATGTGTAGCTCATCCGTTTGAATATAGCCATCGTGAGTTTGAAGGTGTATGTTTGTTCGCCATGTTTCCATGGTGCTCTTAAGAAACTGACGAAGTCCTGGGTTTATTTTATATATTTGAAGTGTTTTCATTAGCCAGCTGTGGGGTACAGAGTCGAATGCTTTTTTGTAATCTATGAAACAGGTATGGAGGTTCCTATGCTCTTTTCTCGTTTGCTCCATGATCACACTATCAATTATAAGTTGTTCTTTGCAACCCTGGCTGTGTTTTCTACATCCTTTTTGTTCTTCAGCCAGGATGTTGTTTTGCATCAGGTGTTGTTCAATTCTTCTACATATTGTTGCAGTGATAATTTTGTACAAGGTGGGGAGACAAGTGATTGGGCGGTAGTTGGCAGGGTTCTTGGTATCTGAATTTTTGGGTTTTATGTACGTTATTCCTTGTGTGAGGAATTTGGGAAGCCTGTTAGGTTGGAGTATGGATTTATTGATTTGGTCTGTGAGTATTTCGTATGTTGAACTGAATTGTTTGTACCAAAAGTTTTGCACATTATCCACGCCTGGACACTTCCAATTGTGGGTATGTTTTATCGTTCCAGCTATTTCTTCAGTTGTAAGAATAACGTTTCCCTGCTCCGTTATGTGTTGATGTTTTGTCTCTTCTTGTCTGATCCATGGAGCATTTTCATTATGGGTTTTGGGTTCTGACCATAGGCTTCTCCAAAATGCAGTTAATTCTTTTCTGCTTGGAGGTTCTATTGTTGTTATCTGGTTGTTTGATATTATTTTTTGATAAAACTGCTTTTCACTTTTCTGAAATAGTTTGTTAGCATCCTTTCTGTCATTGGATTCGTTGTATCTACGGAGTCTAGCAGCATAAACTGCAAGTTTTTGTTTAAGTGTGTCGGCTATTTCTGGTATTGTTTTTTGTGGTGACTTTGATTTCAGTATATTTATGTGTTGTATGTGTTTTGAAGGGTGGTTGTTATTGTTGGAGTATTGCGCGAGGTGTGCCAGATCCTTTCTGAGTGTGCTGATTTTGTTTTCGATTCTTATTTGCCATTTAGGTTTAGGTCTATTGCTTCGCTGGTCTTTAGAACGTTTTTGAAGTTTTTGGCCGTTAACTATGAGTGTTGTTGCTGCGGCAGCATATATAACGGTATGGATGTCCTCTAGGTTACTGTTGTTTGTTATGAATTGTGGTATTAGGTTAGTATTTATTGTGTGTAGTATCTGCTGAGTGTTGTTTTTGAAAATTAGTCTGGGCAGGGGATCTCGCAGCGCCGGATTGGTGCCACACCATTTGTTAAATTGTGTGTTCATCACCTGTTCCGCAGTTTGTGTGATGGAAGGTGATCGAGCAATGTTTTGGTTTTGGCTCTGTGTGGTTGTGTTGCATCGTTTGTTAGATTGCGTTGTTCGTGAGTTCGTCATTTGTTCCGGTCCGCCCGAGATCGAAGGCTGTTGAGCAGTATTCGCTGCTTCGGTAGGTTGTGTGACTGACGGTGGTTGAGAAATTTGCTGGCTTTGTTTGGTCGTGGCGGGTAAGTTAGTTAATGTTATGTCAGGTGTATTTGGTTTATGTTCATGCTCGGAATCTATTTCTGACTGTGTGCTAATGTTGTTGGTTGTGGCTGTGTTTGTAGTTTGGTTATCTCGGGTATGGGTGTTTTGTGTCTCCGTGATTGATTCAGTATCAAGCGAATCATTCGGAAGGACAGTCTTTATTTCGTTGGCTACAAGTTCTTTTATAGCTTGTAGTTCTTGGGGCGTAAGGCGGTTGTTTTTTATTATGACTCGTTTTTGGTCAATGAGTCTTTGTTCAGTTACACGTTCTGCGAGGTGTGGGTATTGTGCTATAAATAGCCTGTGCAGCTCATGTCTGTAGCCTGTAGCGATGTTTTCTAGTTTCGTAGCGGTATAGTAACAGCGCATTACAAATTTGTTCATTTCAGTAGTCCACTGTAAGCGCTGTCGGGGTTTGCCAGCTTTGGTGGTTGCCGGCTGTGTCGGCAAAACATCCGCAGCTGGGTTGTGTGCTATTGGTTGTTGTGTTTGGGTTTGACATTCGGGTGAGTTTAATCGACGTACCCTAGGCCGTCGTAGGTTATTTATGAGATTAACTTTATCCATCGTGTTCCCACGAGTAGGGACGATCTAAATGTCGCTCTCCCAGGTGACGCCCATTCCAGGAGAGAAGGGACTTATATTTACTCCGAAGTTGGCCCAAGGTGCTCCGGAGGATTTGCGACTTTACTGTCGGGTTTTGTTGAGGGTTTCTCCTCGCGGGCCGGTCGGTTAAGGCAAGCCCCCCGGTTGCGTACCCCTCACGACGTTCCCCAGCCACGCCCTGCTGAGGTCGTTGAAGTGTGGGGCGCAATAACGGTATGTGACAGAAGGACCGGCGCTCAGTCTTCTGTGGCATTTCTCCCCGGATTTGCCAAATCCCTATCTGACCGAGGTCAGGATAGCTTGGGGAAAGGAGCTTTGTGCTCGGTAGGGTATATAAAGTCTACCTAGCCCACAGCTTCCTGAGTGTGCTAGCCTTGGTTGAAATGACTTCTTGATCACGAGCCCTGTCGGCATGACATCTCCGCGGTGGTATTAAATCCTCCGATGAACCATCAACCGACATAGCTTGCCCATCAAAAAGTCACTTTCTAAGCCCCCAAACGAGCGACAACGTTCTAGCACCTGATGGGGGTTATTATTATTATTATTATTATTGTTTGTCAGGAGTCTTTTGATCAGCTCGCTGACTCCCAACCCTATGGATATCATTTCTGCTTGGAAGATTGTGGTATACCTCCCAAGGTTCAGTGAAATTTCAACTCTTAGATTAGTACCATGTAATCGAGCAGGTAATGCAAGTGACATAAAACATCAAATAAGCGCTACGATCTACTAAATATGCTCGGAAAGGACTATTTGTGTAACGGACGCCACTATCTCAGAGTATGTACTATTTTCTGTCGGAAGCAGTAGCGACGGAGCTTCTAACCGATGCTTTACGACTTATTGTTCCGATTATTGCTCCATTACTAAGGATCGATCAGATAATATTATGTATTGAATGGATTATTTCATCAAAGGAGTTGTCGGTATACGTAGAATATAATCTAAATTACAAAACCTTGTCCCAATGGTATGTAGGATATCTACCAAACAATCACGTTTTGTTAATGCATACTGTTGAGACTTCCTCTGCTTTGATAATATTATGGGGCTGTGTAGTGGCATCAGAGGTGCGAAGAAAATAGTAATAAAAAGAGGTCAATTATGTGAATCTTTGGAGTTGTCATCGTGTTATTTGAGGTTATATTTATCGGTACACTGGTGTAAAATTTGCGTTTTTGCTGATACAACTATTGAACTATTGTAGCACAGCTGAATATTTGAACTTGATTCCTCTGAGGCAAAAATAAAGACCTTTGATTATTTTTGTCATTGTTATTGTATTATTATTATAAAACGCGGCTTTATACTTGAAGGCATCTGCCAGTTTACCAGATTCGATTGTAGTAACAGCAACATGCCTGACACTCTTTTATTATTTAACGTATGAAACACATGAAAAAAGTGATAAAAAAGTATTTTTTTTTGTTTTTTCTTTGCGACCTAAACAGTAACTAGCCTGGAAATCTATTCTACGGCTGACGGTTTGGCTTGGAGGAAGTCCTTGTTGTTGCCTGGATATGCTTTAAGGCCACAATCTTGCACTATATGCCTGACAGTTTGAGCGTTCCGCTCCACAGTCGCGTCGTGGGGATTAGCGCTTCTTACGTTTAAACAAGGAATCAGCGCACACTCCATGCGACGTGCGAATTCTATTTAGGTTTGACCATTCCTTTCAGTGGAGCTCAAAACCTTGACCAACAGTTAGATAACTGTTCCCTCTTCTTCTAATGTTTGGGTCGCTCAAGTTTCTGCCCATTTAACTGCCGGGTTAAAACCATCAGACTCAAGTTGGAGAGCTGTTGTAATTGGTGGATCAGGTATCTCTTCGTGGATTGGCAGTGAGGGATTTGTTTTGATTTTGCTATATTCTTTTAGAAGAGCGTTTTCTCGATGGATGGGTGGTGGAACTATTTTGGCTGTGTTGGTATCCAGTAAGTTGGGGTTAATTTGATGTATCCCGTAATAGTTCTCATAGAAGTGATTAACTGGGCGTCTATAAGTCTAGTATGTGAGCTGTTTAGCCACACTGGCGAGCAAAATTCAGCCACAGGAAAACAGAAGCCCAGGGCCGAAGTACGGAGCGTAGAAGCGGAAGCGCCCCAAGTTACACATACTTTTTGCAGAATGCTATTTCTGCTGTGTACTTTGGCTGCAATCGACTGAATATTATTTTTTAATGATAGTGTCATATCCAGTGTGACACCCTAGATATTTGGGTGTGGGATTATAGTGTAGCAACGTGCGGTTAAGATAAATCTTTAGCTCTCTTTTTGCCATTTTATTGTCAAGGTGAAAACACGATGTTACTGTTTTGCTCACACTTGGCTTTAGCTTCCACCTGTTGAAGTATGATCCCAGGATTGGAAGATCGGCAGTTAGTGTGGACTCTAGAATATCAAAGTTAGTGTTTCTGTACACTAGATCCAGCTCATCTGTATATGCAAATTTCCAGGAGCATAAAGGAACGTCCGAGGTATACAGGGTGTAACTAAATAAGTGTAAAACATACAAGGGGTGATTCCTAATCGAAAAAAAGATAGGATCTTTCATATAAAGAAACTTAATTGGAGATTCCTTTGTTAAGATACAGCCCCTTAAAGGGGGTACATAAAATCTGTTTAACAATTTTTTTAACAAGCACTAAAAAAGTTACAATATTGAAATTAACCTGACATTTTCTACTACCAACAAGATACTTAGCCACTAATCTATTTGGTTTACCCCATGGTTGTGAGAGGTGGAAAACACAACCCCTAAAATTTATTTCCATTGCAACCTTTTGTCTTATTATTTGCTTAACATTTAAAAATTTATTTCCGATAGCCTGTTTCATTCTAAACAAAATGTCTTTTTTGTCCAAAATGAATCAGTTCGCAGCAAAAAATTATTTTACGTCAAGATACATATCGCATATTCGTAAAATAATTTTTTGCAGCAAACTGGTTCATTTTGGGCAAAAAATTCAAGAGACATTTTTGTTTAGAATGAAACAGGCCATCAGATATACATTTTTAAATGGTAAACAAATAATAAGTTGCATTGGGAATCAATTTTAGGGGTTGCGTGTTTCACCACTTACAACCATGGGGTAAACCAAATAAATTAGCTGTCTTTTTGGTAGTAGAAAAGTGACAGGTAAATTTCAATATTGTAACTTTTTTTAATGCTTGAGAAAAAAACTGTTAAACAAATTTTATGTACCCCATTTAAGGGGCTGTACATTAACAAGGGAAGCTCCAATGAAGTGTCTTGTATGAAAGATCCTATCTTTTTTCGATGGGGAGGCACCCCCTTAAATGTTTTACACTTATTTAGTTACACCCTGTATAGTATATTGAACAAGACGTTATTTAAAATGGCTCACTTTGCTGATATCAGAGGTCATGATAACCTGGAATGATCAGGCCTGCGACTGAAGGAAGATGGCGGCTGTTAGAACGACGATTCATGAATGTATAGAAAGGTCTATATTTTTTTGTATCGTCGTTGATAGGTACTTATACCCAGAAATAAGCTATTCCAATAATCGATTCATTTAGCTGTCGTCCGTTACCATCGAAGTATTTTTACGTTGTCGGTTTTCCCTTCACCGACTGATAGGAAGCTTTGCCGCCTCTCATTACGGGACGTGGTGGCGGTTATTAGTTCCCGGGAACTTTTTCTAATTAGCGAGTCGCGATGAAAATTGATTGGCTGCGGTCCCAACCGCCGCGACGTTGCCAGATATCGGGAAATGGAAATCCATGGAATACGATCGCTTTACGTAACTTTCCAGGATGACGCAGACGGTGATTACGAAACTGAAGGACAAAGTGACTGGTATAGCAGTTATTTTTGGTACAATATAAAAAAGAATTCATTTGAAAACTCCCCACCCCAGATTTCTCAGAAACCGCTGATTAAAACAAAAAACGCCGAGACGCGTGGAAAGTTTTGTCAAAGGGACAACCCTTTAACCAAAAACTACTTCATCCCGTTGTACCGTCTCCCTCCCAGGATCATCCCCTTAAAAATTTTAAATGACAAAGGGTATCGAAGTACCTTGCTTTAAAGGCATGTCGAAGTACTTTATTTCGACGTTTAATTTTAAAACAGGACACATCCCGTCTAAGTCATCCGATTATCAATATAGCCGCCTAAAGCCTAGCAGTATGCAGAGTGTGTCAATGTCATACTTCCGCAAGCTGATGGCTATTGTTTGAGACTTGGACTCGTTTAGCGTCATCTTATTATCAGCTAGCCAATTTCTCAGGTTTTCTTTAAGTACATTGTTATCGAGGAGTAAAGAGGTTCTTAAATCACCACTATTGATCATTATTGTATCATCGGTAAATACAATTAAATTGTTGGTTTTGGTACAATTTGGTAGATCGTTAAAAATAATGGTCCAAGGACTGTTACTCCACTTGTTATAACTTTTGTAGAGGAATATTCATGTTCGAAAGACACGAACTGCTTTCTGTTGTTGAAATAAGACCTTATCATATTTAAATTTGGATACCAAAGCGTGATAGTTTATCAAGTAGGATATTAAATTGAACACAATCGAAAGATTTCGTGAGGTTTAGGAAATTGACTATACTGATTTGGTTTTTTCTAACGCTTCAATAACCATGTTTTTTCTGAAACCCAATTGACTCATAGTAGCAATAATTTTATTGGATTCAAAATATTCACATTTACAATGTACAGTCTAATAAAAAATACAGACGAATAGTGCAACAATTGCTAACGCTATTGGTAAGCAATATCAAATAGTTGTCACTGCCTTGCCAGTTTGACTGTATTTTCGAACACTGCTATTCAAATAGACAAATCCGGAAAAAGAAATTCTGAATTGATGTCCAATTTCCATATCCATCTATATCAACTTGGTTGACTGATTCCAAAACGAATATCCCTTTCCGTGCTTTCGGTATTATGAGGGCGAATTAAAGTGATAAAAAGCCGTAATTTGTAACTCTGTATAAACCGCCCATAAAGGTTAGGCTGGAGGAATATATCCGCCATATATCTGGGACATCGATAATGGTATATGAGGTCGCACAAATGCCTAGATTAATTGTTATCGTTCACTTTCAGTGCTTTTTCTACGGGTTTACTGTTATTTCTGTGTACAGTACCGTAAAAGAGTATTTTGTGTACTTTTAATCAATGTAATTTCTAAAACTTATCATATGGTTGTGTCTCTATTTTATCGTGCTCCACTGGCTATTAATAAAAATCACATATATCGTGTGCTCATCGTAAACTAACCAGCGAAAAAGATTTTCAACACATTAGAAAGGATCAGGTTGAAATATGATTTTGATATACTCAACCTTAATGCTAATTAATCTTATTTGGAAGAACTAGTAGCTCTACTAAACATCTTAGAACAACACAGTGCAGCATATGGTCTTGGTATTAACTAAAAGAGTAGATAGAGAGCATGATAATCATCGAGAAATAAAGTCATTAGGCCGTTATGAAGTTGTTCAAAGTTTTGTGTACCTCGGTTCTTTGACCGACAATTCGGGTAGCTGTGAAGATGAGATTCGGTGGCGCATTCAACAGGCACGTGTGGCCATGACAAAGCTTACTAAAATATGGCGTGACCATAACATAACTAAAGCTACCAAAATGTTGCTGGTTCGTCTTCTCCATATTTTTGTATACCTCGGAAACCTGGACTGTTAAAAAGGCAGATCAAGCTCGCATAGATGCTTCTGAAATGTGGACGTGGAGGAGAATGCTGAGAGTTCCTTATACCGCCCATCGAACTAGTGTTGCCATACTGGATGAGCTCGACAATCCAAAGAGACTATCCTCCATTGTGTCGACGAGAATGCTTACATTCTTCGGACATATTCACAGAAGCGATAATATGGAGAAATTTGTAGTGCAGGGTCACGCCCCGAGTGGGCGGCGCCGTGGCCGTTCCCCTACACGCTGGGTGGATACAACGAAAGAGTTGCTAGATATGAGTATCAAGAGCGCCACTAAACTGACAGTAAATCGCGTACGATGGCGAGCTACAGTTCTCAAAACTATTCATAATACTCGTGTCGGCAATACTCTAGCTCTGACTTAATGCATTTTACGAGTTCACAACATGTCGGTTAAGGCATTGTGACTATGATGATGGATCCTATTTGAATTGTTGGTTCTTAGGCTGTTCGGGCGGCGTCGATACACTCCGCCGTCTTGGCGTCGGTGCGCTTCGCTGCTCGACGTTTCGCCAACACGAGTGGTCGGCATCCTCAGAAGCTGATGTACGCGTCACAGGGTTGGCACTTACAGTATACCCCGGATTAGGAATGGGGGCGGCCACGCTGTGCACCGCCGATGCCTATGGAATCTGACGTAATAAGAGGAGGTTGCAGCCAGAACCTGTGTCTTGTCAAACTTTATCGTGTGTTTTTTTTCCAAGAGCCGTCCGACCTTACTGTCCCCGTCAATACTTAAGCCCTTGTATTATTGCTCTTCTCATTTACAGTATCCGCTCCAACAATCTAGATCCCTGCATAAGTTTATGCAGTTTTCCTGCCGATCCTGGTGCTGAGCTGTACTTCATTGGTTCTAGCTTGATCGTCCCAAAGAGCTGTTGTCTCTTGTGATCTAGCGCTTCGCACTCACAGAGCACATGTAGGGCTGGCTCAGTTCATCTTCCACACAGTCTGCAGTTGAGGTCTCCATTGTAGAGTCCCATCTTGTTCAGGTGTTCCTTCAGGCCACAGTGTGCCTGTGCCTGTGAGGAGACCCGCCGTTATTTGGAGCTGATTCCTACTCAAGGAGAGCAGTGTTTCAGCTGTTTCCTTGCATGGAGCTTTAATGAATGTTTTACCATGAATACATCCTGGCAGCAAGCTCCAGCGCTCCTTGTGCTGATGTTTCATCCATTCTCTGACCTGGTGTCTGATTGTGCTTTTAGGCACCCCCAGGGCGGGTTCTGCTCCAATGTATAGAGCAGACGAGCCTAGTCTTGCTAGCTCGTCCGCCCTTTCATTGCCTCTTATACCCGAGTGTCCTGGCACCCACTCCAAAGTTACTTTGTTGTGTTCTGCCAGCCTTCCCAGTTCTTGTAGACATTCCCAGACTAGAGCAGACGTAACTTTGGGCCCTTCTAGTGCCCTAAGTGGAGCCTGACTGTCTGTAAGTATTGCGATCCTCTTGTTTCTGTAGGATCGCTCATTATTTATCCTTGCACAATGCAGGATGGCGTACACCTCTGACTGAAATACCGAGGCGTATTTTCCTAGCGGAATGCTCTGTCTAGTTCCTCTTCCAAATATTCCCTCTCCTGTGCCTTGCTCGGTCTTTGATCCATCTGTGTACCAGACTATTTCTCAATGCAGGTTGTTTACTTCACAGACTTCTCGATCTCTTAATATAGTTTCGAATTTCTTGTTAAAGATATATTTCGGAGTTATGTGGTCCTTTCTAGCATCCATTATGGTATGCCCCACATATTCTGCGATTTGGTTGTGTCCAAGATCCTTGGAAATTCCTCTTGGTAGAGCTTGTAGTCTACAGTAGCCCATTCTTGCCTCGCCCATTATTACAATTTGCAACGGAGGGAGGTCCAGGATGGTCTCTAAGACTGCAGTGGGTGCCCTTTTCATTGCACCTGTTATGGACAGATTATCGTGTGGTTACCGCGTCTTGGAGTGCATGTTTAGCTGCTGCAAATTTTTCTGTCGACCTAATCGACAATTTGATTTGTACTCTGTAATTCTAGTCTAGTTTCCCAAGTACGAATGTACTATAAAACGCAGCTCAAACTAGTACTTTGATAGTTGTAAGAAAGGAAATAATTACCGGAAATGTCATCAAATCGATCAGGCAGCAACTTTGGTAGCACAGTAGCTTACCTGAAACAAAACAAGAAACTTAGTTTGAATTATAACAATAACTTAATTTTCATTGATTCGTAAATAGCAAATATCAAAACAAAAGACAATATTATTTAGAAGTAGTCGTAGTGTTAGCGCTGTTATATGCTTGATTTCTGTCGTTTTGAGCTGTTTTCCGTTTTTTTTTTTTGTTGTATTCGGCTGTGTTTAGTCGTTTTCTGTTGTTTCCCGCTGTTATCTGCTTGCTTGCTGTTGTTTTGAGCTAGTTTTGATCTTATTAGATTGTATTTTGTCGTTTTCTATCGTTTACAGTGGTTTTCAGCTTGCTTTCTGTCGTTTTGAGTTGTTTTCTGTTGTATTCGGCTGTGGTTAGTCGTTTTCTGTCGTTTCCCGCTACTACCTGCTTGCTTTCTCTCGTTTTGAGCTATTTTTGATTCTATTCGGTTATATTTGGTCGTTTTCTATCGTTTACAGTTGTGGTTTTGAACTGTTTGCTGTTCTTTTCTGTTGCATTCGGCTGTGTTTAGTGGTTTTCTGTTGTTTCCCGCTGTTATCTGCTTGCTTTCTGTTGTTATGAGCTGTTTTCTGTTCTATTCGGTTGTATTTCGTCCTTTTTTATTGTTTAGCGCTGTCATCTGCTTGATTTCTGTCGTTTTTAGCTGTTTTCTGTTCTCTTCTGTTGTATTCGGCTGTGTTTAGTCATTTTCTGTTATTTCCCGCTGTTATCTGCTTGCTTTCTGGTGTTTGTCGTATAAATGATCGGTGATTATACATTGACGGTCAATGCTTAATCGTAGCTTGATAAACACTGACATTATTATGCAATTTTTCGTTCAAAAGCGATACAAATTTAATGTCTATGCTCGTAGATTTGACGTACATCCTTATTAATATCACGTATGTCTTCCGTTGTGTCCACTGAAGATGCCTTCAAAATATCGATAATCTTGATGTTTATAATTTTTTTATTTTTATTTATCGTGTGGCACTCGTGAATCAAGTTTATATTATTATATTTATATTTACTTTCTCACTAAATGGTCAGTCTGATTGGCTGTATCTACTTTATCAACATGATTATTTTATCGATGTATTTTTAAGCGCGGTAGTCAATATTCGACAATCGTAACTTGATGAATATAATAAATTAAGTCAAAAAAAATCATTTTTGAAGAAGTCTTTATTTAAATGCTCTGAAAATAAAAAAAATGATTTTCAACTATCAATGTATTGCCTCATTATATACAATTTATATGAACATAAAAGCTTGTCGCGAGGTTTGCGTAAGTACCTATAAAAATTGAACCGAAAATTAAAAAAAAAATAAACTTAGCAGATTACGTTACTCAATTAAATAAGTACTTACCAGTTTATTGCCACAAGCAAATCACGCGACAAGCTTTTATGATCATATAAATTGTGTATAATGAGGCTGATAGTGAAATTTAAAAGGAACATTTTATTTTCTTCTTTTTAGAGGATTTAAATAAAAGCTGATTTTTTTTACTTTTCAGTAAACGATGGATAGGTTTCTGAGTCTGTTCATCTCAATCAATGCATCATTGATACAAGGTCGTTTGCCGGTTAGTTTTTAGCATGTAGCTTTTCAATAAATACTTATTGTGTTTGTAACATTGTCGGTATCGCTTTTTGTCCCCTGATTCTAAAATCTCCGCTAAGTACTAAGTCTCAGACTTGGCACCACTTTTTTCATGTAAAAAGCTCCGTTATTTTTCCGACATACTGAGATATAATCAATATCCTGAGGGGTTGGCGGTATGGCAGAATTCCATCGAAGGATATTTACAAGCGATAGCATTTTCCGGAGCATTAAGACCAGCGCCCTGATATAACGGATTCCAATTTGATTTTGGCAGAGTCGCGAACTAAAAATGACAAATGGCCCCCGGGGAAACTTTCCAATCTTATACTGTGTGCCACCGTACATTCCCGACGTTGCGCTTTTTGATAAACTTCAAAACTTGAAGTGAACTAATTTATGGACGGAAGAATGGTGTTGCAGACCGCAATAGATGACGGATCATCTTTACTTCTTATTCATGGGCGCCGTGGAATGGTATAGCGGGAGAGGAGCGAACAGAGCTACCTTCCACAAATAAGTAGCTCGAAAAGCGGTAGGTAGCATCAATTCTTAAATTATTGCGGCAAAATGTAACCCAGTTGTGGGTTCTTGGCCATGGATACATTGGTGCACCAGGCAACGAGAGGGCGGATCACCAAGCTAGAATACATTGGCATTGGGCCTCATCTCTTGCTAGGAATAAGTAGGTTAAACCCCCCATACACATTCAAACATACAGGGTCTTCCAAATTAAATTGTCAATCTATACATAAGTGATATTTTTCAACTCCACACACAAGGACATATTGTAACATTTGCAGACGACACAGCTATTTTATATGAAGGCAAAGACTGGAAAGAGTTAAGAAGCAAAGTTCAAGCCGACCTTGACTTGATATTCCATTATTTTCAAAACAAGTGCCTAACAGTTAACTCACAAAAAACCTTTTTCGTCCCGTTCACATCCCTTAGCTCATATTTACCAAAATTTGAAAACATGATCGAAAGAAACTGCGATTGTCAAAAAACGACCAATACGTGTGGCATACAATCATTGATTAAGGTATTAACGGGAAGATGGGCCACCAGATGGTAAGATCTCGCGCCTAATTTTTGTTTCTCCTGGAGTGTCGCCACCTATATGAGCACAAATGTACCTCTACTGATACAACTTTGATAATATAACAACCATAGACTGTGATACGAATAAAGTACCCTACTTCCAACCATCTATCAACGCTACTTACTATTATCTCCGCCAGGTGTCGCTGAAATTGGAAATTTGACATCTGACATAGTGATGGCAGTGTCATATTTCAATTGTTTAATATTCCGATGTTATTTGGAAAATTTGGGTCAACCACGATCAAAAAATATTGATTGATTGATTTCGATTTATCATCGTTTGTATTGAATTTTTCGCGATTTCGGGAAGCAAAATGGTTTACAGATGTTATTACTATAACTGTCCAAACAACAAAACTCGTAATCCAGAGATGTCGTTCTTTGCTTTCCCAAAAGCAACAGCTATACGTGATATTTGGATCAAGAATAGTGGCAATGTGAATTTGTTCCAATATGTTGGAAAGTCTGACCCACTGCCAAAACAATTAGGTGTCTGCGAACAACACTTCAAACAGAACTATATCCAGAGATCAGATACAAAGAAATTCTTGGTCAGACACGCAGTACCGTATGAGTATAATTCAGGTAAGTACCTATACCATTGAAACCAAACTATTGCCTTCTATTACTCATCTACATCACTAAAAACTTGAAGCAATACGCAAATTTACCATACTCTGCCGTTTTCTTAAGCCTATGGGGCATTCCACCACAACAATTTCAAACATAACGCTTTTGTATCTTGACTGAACTTATATACTGCCCAGCACAAATGCATCAGCAGAAAGAGTCTTTTCTTCAATGGTCTAATGTTGAATGCCTCAAAAAACCCAGTGATTCATTCTGGTTATTAGGACGATGTTGATACCTAAAATGGATATTGAAAACACCTTCTAAAAATGTTATTCCCACTCAAAATCAGCACCAGCTGACCAACTGCATCAAAATAACTAGGTATTTTTCAATAAATAAAACAAAAACTTTGTGAACACTTTTCAATAAACCAATGCCAGTAACATTTCTCAATGCAGTAATTCCAATTTCATGTCACAATTTAAGCTTGCTAAATATTATGGCAAACAGCAGCAAAATGAATTTCTTTTGAGAATTACTGATCCCAAGAATTTGGCAACAAACAGACAAGAGTGGTTCCAAGGCATGGCATAATCATTATAAAGATGTACGAGTGGCTGATTAATGGTCACTTTAGGTATAGTATGCTCAAGCATTGATTAAGGTATTAACGCTCAAGCTAATGTGTGGGTTTATTAGTGTGGGTAACAGCATAAATCTGCCATACTTCTGGTATTTCGTTTTGTTTTGTTGACAGTCCAAGGTATCAATGGAGCATTCCAATGATCACTAAACTAGATGCTTGCAATTACAGCTATTTAGAACATGACAAACCATATGGTCTCACTAAATTTCAGTTTAAAAAAAGTTGGTGAGAAAAATGCAGAAAAAAATGCTTGTTGTATTCTTAATTTCAAGTGGCTGAATCACTAGTGAATACACCTTCCTTTTTTTTCTTGTCAGAAAAAGTAAAAAACATGTCTACTTCTTTATTTCACTCAAAGTTTTACTGGGTGATACAAATAATTGGCCTGAACATTTTTTTATAATTTTATTTTATGTAAAATTAATACAAAAGAACAAGCATGTGTAATGTAGAATATCCTTGTTACATGATATTTATGTCAAGTCAATTTTTCCATGTTGTTATGTGAAGCGAGAACAATCTATCAAAAAAAAAAATAGTTTTAGAGATTAGAAAGAACCATCCATCCTGTTTTCGCCCATAAAAGCAAACTATACCTACTAAAACAGCCCTTATTTTGTTACAGGTTATGCACTCACAAAGAAGAAATGATAAACCACTACAGGTATGGATTATCGTACTGTCAGATGGTGCTATATCATGTGCTCATTGCACTTGTATGGCAGGATTAAGTGAAGTTTGCAGCCACATAGCAGCAGTTCTTTTCTTCCTTAAAGCACGTCCTAAAAGTGTCGGCCAACAAGAAAGCTATATATACATATTCTAAAAAAAAGTTGGCATACACAGAGTTGAAGTATCATATTGTTATACATAACAAGATGACAAGAATTTCTGAGACATTAAAAACATTGTTATAGTTTATAGCTACTTCTAATATAATTAGGGACGCTATTGTATGATTTAGCTACATTATATGAGAATCATCTATCAAAAACTGCATTTTTTGTTTAGGCATTGTTAGTTTCACAGAATTCCTAGTAATTGTGAGGATATAATTTACATATATCTAGTATAAACTTATGTGAACAATATAAATGCATTTGAATATGATGTACAGTTGTGTAAAAAATATTGAGACTAATCAAGTGGAATTTGAGATGGACTAACTCTAGCAATACTACAAGTGGTATCTATCTCTACTGGGTGAAGTTGCGTCTTACCTTTTGTAAATGCTGGAATATGTAAGTGACCTCCTAGAACTTCAACTGAGTCTCTAATTAAAAAACCTCTATCTGCTAATATCATGTCACCAGGTATAATTAAATTTAAAAAGCCACAATTTTCTGTTAGATGCTTGTCACTTGTCCTTCCACCATAACCATCGAAAATGTAATTCCCCCACTTCTCCATGAAATACCTTACAATGGGCTAACATTCACCGTATGTCACTCAGGTACAAATATTATTTAAAGAAGATTCTACAACTTTTTCAAAATATTGTGGATGTCTTATTAAATATTAACTTATTTATTTGTTAATTATAGTAGGATATTCCAATTTGCAATTTTTTAGTTTATCAATGTAACATGAAATCTCACGTTTTTTAAGTAAATAAGTGTAAATTTTAATAAATAGCTCAAAATTGTACATGGTGAGTAAACAAATTTTTCGAATTTGAGTTTTTTTTCAGTTTTTTGCATTTTCTGAGAAGATTTTCTATAGTACACCATCAGAAAATAGAGATTTCAACGAACGAAAGGCTCCCAAACTTTTTGAAAAAAGCTGATATTTTGACGCGAGAATTTTTGATTGAAAAATGGGGTGCATTTTTGATCTTAATGTCAAATAAGGCGAAAAAATAAATATTTTAAATCAAATAAATTACAGCATATTTGGGACATAATAAGGTAAGTATTCACCAAATTTCGTAAAAAAAATATTTTTTTTGAAAAAGATAAAAATAAAGGACCAAAAACTTGGTTTTTTGAATTTTTCACCAAAATCTTGAGGTTATGTGAAAAAATTGATAATACAAGAGTTGTAGATCTTTTTATTACCTACATCTTTGCCATTCAACTTTTTCACATAGGACTTGTAGTTTTGCCAGAAATCAAGATAAACCATTTTCTACCCTTAAAAACTCACCCCCTCCCACTTCCCGATCTCGAATCGACCGTAATTTATTTTTCCTTTTATTCTTATCATATTTCCCTCCTTTTCTAATAAGTTTCATCCTACTGTAATTTTTTTTCACTTCTTATTATTTTTGAAGGCTTCGGCACTGGTCTAAGACAGCTTTTAAAGCAAATGTTGAACTCAGCATGTCAGTCCCGAGATGTATTATCTGTGGTTGTTAAAAATGAAACAAAAATTGTAAAGAAAGATGCAACTGTTTATCATTTAGAATAATAAAATTTTTGAAATGTATCCTGTTTCATTACCTCATCGATACGTTTATGGTTAATTATAATAATAACGTTTAAAATTATGAAGTAATGTGATTATTAAGAACATCATTTAAAATCAAATTTGTTAGCAACATCAGACATGAAATTTGTTTTGAATAAACATAACTATAATATGTGCACAGACAATTACTCTTATGTAAATTATATAGGGATTTTGACATCACTGAATGGTGTTTCACTCATTGCCCTTCGATACACTGAATTATATACTGTTCGGAACAAGCCTTAATACATCGAAGAAAATATATATATAATAAATACATAGGAAAATATAACTAATAGTTTTTCATTCAATAATCCTTTAGCTTCTGGTGTGTGCAACAATCAATGGTGCAACTTAACAATCATCCAATGAGTGTTTTTGAGATAGTCACCCTGTTTGATAAGATACAAATTAATCACACATGTTAAGCAAAGTGCCATTTGAAATACATATTTTCACCTCTCTGTAGCTAGACACCATTTCATGTTACATATTTGGAAAAAAAGTATGAATGTGGGTATAAGCTAATGATATGAAATATTTTCATTTTGATTATGTGAGAAGCATACCCTATAATAATAAATAATTCATTTTAACTCCACCATTTATTAAAAAATATATGGATAGATAACATGAGCATTTATTGGTGCTGTTATTATACACAGTATGTGGAATAAAGTCAGCACACTCTTCGCCTCCTGGTATCGGTCTGCCTCTTCTGTCTCGAATGCTTGGGAAGCTGGAGAATTTTTTCCACACCTATAATGACAAAAAGGAAGCATTTTGAAATAGTGCGCAAATTATTCGAATAGAGAAGTGAATAGTCATAATGTACCTATTCCAGAAACTCAACTTTTAGGTTATGTCAAAAGATGAATGTATTAAATGATCCATTTTTTGAACTTGCCTATATGTACATAGGTATACAACTAGCAATTATTACCTACGGATGGATGTTTTTGCTACTTTAACATAATCCACCAAAGGTTGGCCACTACAACTTCATTACTTCTATATACTTCACAGATAAAACTTCAAAGTAAGAAATGCATTATTTTGGAGTATCAAGTGACAAAAATGCAGTATGACTATAACAACTATCGCTCTAGTGAATGTGATAACTCATGGGATAACTGTAATTGGCGAATAAACGTTTTTTTTTTTGCTGTTTTCAATATGCATTCAAGTTTTTCATCATGCATTATCTCATGAATTACATCATTTTAATTGACAGATGTGCTTACCTGACAAAAAAGGTTCCTTAAAAAACACATCACAACAACAATTATGGTGAAAATGTCCAAGAAATTGTAAAAAAACAAATAAAATACGGACAACAAGGTCAACAACCGCTGCCAGCTGATCGCTGACGCTGATCATCCGAAATCCGAAGTTCCGAACACAAAACATATTTCGAATGTTAGGTCGGTCGGTGGTTAGGTCATTGGCACTTCAAGGTCGTATTTTTATAGCTGGATGCTCCTTTGCTCCATCTATTGGGCATGTTTATTATAAAGGATTCAGGAATTTTTGAAGCTTCTGAGATTGGCCCAGAGGGCGCCAGGTGACGGTGTCTGTGGTTTCTATGAGAGTGAGTGAGATAGACTAGAGTGAGTGAGATAGACTGCGAGCGCGCGATTTTACTGTGTGGTTGTTCATCTTCCCCTAAATACCTTAATCAATGATACAATTTAAAATATCTCGGCATAATGCTTGATTCTCACATGAGATGGGATATCCACATAAAGTACGTTCATTTTTTTATAAATTCAGATATATTAAACAAATATTCACCATTCATCATTTGAAAACACTCTACTATGCTCTGATTGAACCACATTTATTATATGGCATTCTAGCTTGGGGGGAACTACAAATAATCATATGTTGCAGCTAGAGAGAGCCCAAAGGTGGATATTAAAAATTATGCTTTGTAAAGACTTCACATATCCTACAGAAGCCTTATATGAGGAGTGTGAGGTTTTTGATATTCGTCAATTATTCTGCCACTCAGTATTAATGAGACAGCATTGTAATAGATCGGAGCTCATCAGCATTGACCACTACTATGTCACTCGTAATCCCTTAAAATATAAGACACCCAGAGTAGGAAAAACTGTTATCCAAAGGAGTTATTACTTTCTAGGGCCTAGACTGTATAAGCTCCTGCCAGATGAAATTAAAAAATTGAATTCAAAATCAATGTATAGTAGTAGCTCAAAAAAAATGGATAAAATCAAAAACTAGGAAGGAAATACACAGGCTCTTAGGTATTAACACCGTCTTCACCATGTCCGCTGCCTGAATAATGGAATAGTATTCAGCTTTTTTTTGTTCATTTGAGGTATCGACTACATGGTCATTAGCCATATACTGTTGTAAGCGTTGTATACTGGGCGATTTGTAATATTAGGTAATGAGCTTATGTTCGTTGGTTCAGCTTATTATATTTTTTTGTAATATTATTAAATATGAGATAGCAGTCTCACATTGGTTTCATCAGACATCACGTTACAGTGTTAATAAGACAAGCAATGCTTTTAGTTTGGCACTAGAGTATTCCTGATGGGATCAATGTGATTATGTTTCTTTAAATGTCTTGTTTAATATATTGAATGTATGGTATGTTTATAGTGTATACGACTTCAGTGGTGCTGTACTAGTTCGTATCAGTATTTATACTTTTTCTTCTTTATTATTTTTTCTGTCATAGTCATGTTACAAACAAGGGCTGTGACCCTTATGTGGCTGTCCAATGTATTTATGAATATAAAAAAAGAATTATTTGTTATTTGCTTATATTGAATAAATACATTTTTGTATTGTATTGTATAGGTAGAAAACTGAAGAATAATTGGAATTTGCTTGGTAAAAAACTACTACCGAAACTACTAGTAACATTGTAATGAAAATTCACACGAATATGCTTTGGAAGCTAGTACGTCCTACGAATTTGTTTTTATACATGACCCTCATAGAGGGCGCTAGTTATACGTCTCATACCAGGTAGTATTGAACATAACTTTTTTGGGGTAAGATTTATAAATTAAATTTTTAGGTGAACTTGAACATCATTTAATTCTACACTAATCTTGGTAAAACTAGATACTGTGCACCGCTTTCGTAATATTTTGATTTGAAAGTGATATGAGTAATAACCGATGCTAGTATGAATTAATGTTAAAGTTATTAATTATTATAATTATTATTAAATAGTATGCATTATGTGAATAATTTTCTTTTCAGGTAAATGAGGTTTCATCGCTCCAACGGATACATTTCAAAAAATGGATTGAGGGCTTATCTTTCTTGTAATGTTTCACAAGAATCCAGTGTGTGGTTCGTTTTTGATTTTATGTGGTTTTACGATTTACCCAATTCCAATGTCGCCGACGACGTATATTGTGGAGAAACGCAATTATGTTCTGCATTATACTGTTATTCAAATTCGAATTGAGAAAACAATTGTTACGTCCCTGACTGTAAGCAGTGTCATCCGCCACGTTGTTTGGGTAAGTACGCCTTCAATTGTGAGAGATACCTGTTATATTCTTACGCGAAATGGTATGTGCGTATGTGAGGAACATCTACAGCATCATTATGTAAATCAGAATAATCAAAAGAAAATCAGAATAGTTAATTGAAGATCAAAATGCGTCATATATAAATCAGAATAATCAAGAAAAAATCAGTACATATCAAATGTAAATCAGAACAGTCAATCGAAAATCAGAAAGGATCATATTAATTTTAGAAATGATCAATTGTATATGAGAAACCATCAATTGTAATTCAGAAGGGGTCAAATGTAAATCAGAAAGAAAACTACCTGCATGTACTAAATTTTAGGTACAGGTGCAAATACACTGCGTCTTAGCCCATGTTAAATCTCATTGGAAATGTGTAAAAATATATGAAAAAACCCCTTTGCAAGTAGGTACCAGACGTAGTGACACCAGGTGTTGTGTTGCTGAACAGAATTTGTTATATTTGAAGTCATTAATCGACGAGCGCAGAAATTTAGTGGTTGGTGGTGACTGTGTCCGCCGCGCAGTGCAACATTCCACAACTTTTCATGGTACAACTCTTGCTCTTGAACCAGTGCCTGTTGGACTGTAGCAAGTTACAATATGACTTGTTCCATAATTTAATAACCTTTGCGGTTTATGTAAACTTATTTCGTTTGTATATTGTTTTCTATTCACATATTAAATTTTTTATACCACATTTTCCATCAATTTAAGGTCTGTTCTTTTACTTTTGAATCACTGTCTTATTTCCTTTTCAGCTTTGATGAAACAGAAATTGTGCAAAACAAGAGAATTGTGTTCTATGATTTATTTTCACCAGTGCATGATCGACCAAACCTTGCAGATAGTCCCATTATAATTGATGGCAATCCAAGGAAAATGTTTCAACCATTCTCTTCACATATGTGGTGTACGTTACGAAATATTACAATCCTGCCAGTACAGGTACAGTTTTTGATGGTTACCACGTTGCGGCATCAGCAAAGAGTATCAAATCAGTCATTTTTCTTCTTTCCTTCCTCCCCTGTTCTGTTTCATAATTTTCTGCGTAATTTGCATCTAGGATTAATTCAATCCTCACCGCGTTTGCAAAGTTTGTTCTTTGCTCTTTTTAAGTTTTACATTCGAGAACCAGAATTTCTCTGATGTAAAGGCTGTATGTCACAGTCCTATTTTCCATCCTAAATATTTGACAAAAAATAGGACAAGAAATAGGATGGCTGCGCATTCGCTACTGCGCACTTTTACATCCAATTTGTTCGAATATTTAGGACGTGTTCTAAATATTTGTGCAAATTGGATGTAAAACTGCGTGTTGAATTACTGCGCATCAGAATCTTTTGCTGGAGACAGTTGAAAGCTGAGGTTAAGAAAATTGAATATTTTTAGTTTGCATGTTTTGTATTTTGTCGAAGAACAACCTTATTCGCAAAAAAAATTAACCACAACAAACACAAATATACTCGAGAAAAAAACACTCACTAATATTAGGTTAGAATAAAATCACAAACGTGACAGTTTAGATATTATGTCCAGAATATTAAAATAAGAAATATGTATTAGATTAGCTTATTGACAGAAACTATAACTTTCAATATACAAATGACGTGACTGTGCTACTTGTAACAAAATATTTGATCGTTGCAGTCAAGGAAAATAAGTTATCATTCACATTTTCACGATAATTCTTTGTAAAATTTTTTGTCCAATATTTATAGGATGGAACACAGGATCGTGACATACAGCTTTAAAGATCAATTATTAAACATCACTCAGTACATGTATGTAGTTTTCTTTCTGATGTACATTTGATTATTCTGATTTACATATGACGCATTCTGATTTTCAATTGGCTGTTCTGATTTACATTTGATACGTTCTGATTTTCATTTGATTATTCTGATTTACATACATATGACAGTTTCTGAATTACAACTAACGCTTGGATTAACAACTGGAAAAGGTGTAGTATTCTGGGCTCGAAGTTGGATTCGACACAAAATTTCTCGATCTCAACATCTTCGAGTGTGTATGGGGGATTTTACCTACGTTTGATTTGTGGTCTATAGTTTTTCGGATGTCACCCGGTAAGTAAAGTGCATTAGAGACGTCAACGCGTTGATCCGAATGCAACATTGATGAGCGGGTCGCTGCTCACATAAATCCCCCCATGTTCTAATTGCAACGCGTTATTGCAGCATCCTGTCTGGAGGCTACGGTCGAGACATGTTCACAGTGTTGCCACAACATGCCGTAAGCTTTAGGTCAGCTATATTTAAATACAGCAACCTTGGAGTAGTTGTTTTGTTTGGTCACTGTTTTGATATCGGCCTGATACCGGGCTTTACCCAGGTCCTAAGGATTGAAACAGCGCTGTCGTAGATTAGGGACATCATGCCTAATGCAATTAAGGACATGTTCCAAACAAGAACTGGGATATCCTTGAGCTTACTTTGATCAATGTGGAAATCATTCTTCATGTTTCCCCAAAGAAAGCACTCGAGCGAATAGTGTAATTCAATGCTGGATCCGGTAGGGGTATTAGCCCTTGGAGTAGTAGTTTCTGTTGGTCCACTGCTTTCGTATCTGTATCCCAAGTCCACCTGATGCACCTGATGAGATTCTAAAGACCGAAACAGCGCTGTAGTGGACAAGGGACCTCGTGGTTAATGTGATTCAGGACATTTTCCAAACAAGGATTATTATCTATGTGAATAATACAAAACTAGTGTTTGAATTTTCTGAATGCCTATTGTGCGTAGATGATCTAAAAATGTTCTCTGTTGTGAGAAATTACCACGACAGTTTAAAGATTCAAGATGATTTAAACTCGCAGTCTGCCTATTATGAAGAGCATAATTTATATTTAAACTTAAACAGATGCAGCTTCATGAAACAAGAAAAACATGTTACCTATTATAAATATACAGGGTGTCCCACGACGATTAAGACAATGAATATATCGGAACTGGGCAGTATATAGTAGCGATTTATAATTTTGGAGCTGTAAATTAGAGCAAATATAGTATCTTTTCTTATTATTGTGTCACCCAATGAGGTGTTAGTTTTTGATCACGTGACGTCCGATTCAAAATTTTTAATGGGACACCCTGCATATTTGTCCCTTCCTGTGTTCCTCCCGATGCAACAATTCTCACAAAATAGCACACTTGGGGTCTAAAGTGATTAATTCAAGAGCTACAGGTACTTAAATAAGGATCGTACCACTACCGTTGCATTGATAATAACATGTGCCCCTACAGTTAAATTATTTTGGTAGTGTTCCATAATGGTACTGGTCCAGCCCTTTAAGTAACTGTAGCTCTTGAATAAATCACTTTAGACCCCAAGTGTGCTAGTTTGTTGGAATTGCTTTATCGGGAGGAACACAGAAAGTTACAAATATACAGAGTGTCCCATTCAAATTTTTGAATCGGACGTCACGTGACCAAAAACAAATACCTCATTGGGTGACACAATAATAAGAAAATATAATACATACACACATTGCTCTAATTTACACCCCCAAAATTATAATTCGCTACTACTGCCCAGTTCCGATATATTTCTTGACTTAATCGTCGTGGGACACCCTGTATATGATTAATAATCCAGACCAGCTTCATGTTGTTAAAGATCTTGGGGTTTATATGGATGATAAACTGTTCTTTTGTATTCATATTGACAAAACGATAAATTAAGCTAATAAGGTATTAGGATTTTTGAATCGAAGTTGCGTAGATTTTAATAGCGCAAAAATAATGATTTCGCTCTATTTCGCCTATGTACATAGTAAGTTAATCTTTGTTCCATATTATTAGGATATCAAATTGGACAGCCAATAATTGAACGAAATTAGTTACCAATGATGAAGGCTTGTCAAATTTTACCCAAGAATTATTTCAGATATATGTTTTTTATATGAAAATTTCAAATAATTGCATTGAATGTAGCGATATTATCTAAATTCAAATTTGTGTACCAGATAGAAGATACAGGCACTACGCATTATTTAAACTTAGACAGCAACGTACAAATGTACAAATATCCCACTGTTTAGGGCCCAGAAATATCACAAGGAATTTTGTAATCTAGATATTTTTAATATAGTGTAATGTCACTTAAACCTACTGTGAAACATCAATTTTTATATACCATGAACTGAAATAATGTAAAATACTAACTTCTACTGAAATATTGTGGTATAATTTGATTTGAATTACCCTTTTTCGACTGTTTTGTCGTTACTTTTATTTTTTTGCTGTCTTTCGGTTGCTTTGTATACTGCGTAACATAAGTAATGGATGCAATTTGAATTTTGGCTGTGAGCATCCCAAATGTAATGAATAATTAAATAGATATCCTGCAAATCATAGAAAGTATATATTCTTCGTCCAAGAATTTATTTTATGCGTGTGTGGCAACGTTACTTATTTTGTTACGATGTTACGAATCTTCTCTGACCACATACAATTCAAAAATTTATGATTTTACTTCGTCCTCATAAAATTTGCATAAAATATTCAAATGAAATAACTTTCGCATTTTACAACTGCAAGCGCTCTCCATCCTGGACAATGACATTATAATAAAATATCTAATAGGGTCAGACGGGCTATTCCGCGCTTTTAGCTTAATAACTTTCTCTAGTATCTAGTCGACTCTCAAAAAAGTGCGTCAAGTACTCTGACTCGATTACCTCCCACGCATTTTCGTCAAAAAGCGTAACCTCTGACATATTTTGGGTACGAAAATGATATTGATTGTTGGGAGAAGTCATTGTTTGAATTAGTGCTCTTCTTTGATATCCCCTCTTTATTTTTTAAACAGGTCATCTCAAAAAGATGAAACTTGAATTAATGAAATTGATGCATAAATAAAATATATTGGAGTAAAATTGACAGATGAAACTTTCAAGATGGCGATTAGGCGTCAAATTAAAATAAACCTGAATCCTAAACATAAATTTTACATTATCTTCCAAATTTCTACGTTTAACGTCAAACTTTAAACAAATATTCCTAGACGTATCTTATTAATGCTTGTACAAGGCATAACTTTCGATGTTGGCAATATTTTAAATACACAAAAAAGAAAAATCAGGTAAGAATTAAGTGTTTCGCCATTTTGGAGTAGATGAAGATATTGATTTTATACGCTAGGGTTGTGAAGTATAGGTCATGAGCTTCAAAAAGATGTATCCCAAGATGTCGTCCAGTCGCCATCTTGAAAATTTCATCTGTCAATTTGACTCCAAAATATAGTATTCATGCATCAATTTCATTATCCGAAGTTTTAATTTTTTGAGTTGGCCCGTTCAAAAAATAAAGGGGGGACAATAAACAAGAGCACTTTGTTGAAATAATTACGATATGAGACAAAAGAAATCGTAAAAAATACTACCCACCTGCATAAAAAGGAAATCTCAATTCAAGAATTCTTATAATCTTGTAAAGATATACTTACGACAAAATAAAATCTGTTCTCGCTCTAAGAAAATTAACTTGATGATGAGATTATGGTTAATTTGAACCAATTAAAAATAAATTTTAGATCTTAATACTCATTCCAATAAAATATGCTTTAACCCAGAATATAATTTTCTTTACAACTAAAATTTCAATTTTTCGACCAAGTATTTCATAATGTTTTAGTAAGAATATCAAATTTTCCAGATGAGTTCCTATAACTTCGATCAAGAGTACAAACGACTTGAGAATTGTGGAGTACCATTGAGAATATGATAATCTTGCCTTATAATCATTTGTAAATACCTTATATTTATACCTGTGTTTGTAAGTACCAAGTATGTGATATGCAATATATTTATGTAAGTATAATTGTGAATGGAATTCAAACAATTGCGGATCGGTGGACGTAACATAAATTCACCTAGTTCAAAGGTACAGGCTCAACAAAAATTACTGAATGCTTATACACATGCCTTTAAATGCTTGTACCAGCAAGACCAAAATCTTGAGCTGTTTGTGCCTAGATTATGGAATGCTTCAATCAATATGTAGTATTCTTATAGCTGATGTGTGTGTGTGTGAAGAATGGTATTGGATTTAAAATCCATTTCTCACAAAATGATGCCAAAGAGTATTTTGAATACTAATTTTTGCTCTTCTTAGAAACCTCACTAGAAATCAGATTAAAATTGGCCAAATGTTATATATGGTCAGTCCTACTCTATGGTGTTGAGACATGGACACTAAAAACAACCCATTTAAATAAACTAGAAGCAGTCGAGATGTGGATATACCGCCGCATATTGAAAATCCCATGGACAGCAAGGGTACGTAACGAGGAGGTCTTGCGGAGAGTAAATAAAGACAGAGAACTTTTACAAGTCATCAAGATGAGAAAAGCGTCATACCTGGGACACATTCTAAGAAATCCAAAATACTATATCCCTCAATTAATAATAACAGGCAAATTAGAGGGGAAACGAGGATTAGGCAGGAAGAAACTGTCATGGCTACGCAACATTAGAACATGGACAGGAATGGGATTTGAGGAATTGATCAGAGCAGCGGGAAACAGAGAGGTGTATGCCATGATAATCGCTAACCTCCATTAATGGAGATAGCACCATAAGAAGAAGAGAAACCTCACAATTGACGTATAGACTCCTTTATTAAAAGTAGATAATAGACTCGTTATATGTTTATAGGAATTTGAACACGTAAATCGGTTAGTTATATAATCAGCTCTCTGGAGCGCTCTACGTACATATAACCCACAAGAGAAGATGTGATTGAGATCTGCAGATGAAGTATTATCGCATCAACAAATATTAGATTCTAGTATTCCTATTTTATACAGATGTTCTGGGAAACAGCCGTAACTTAATTTGAGCCGAGTTATAGAGAATTCTCGGTTGACAAAGGATGCGTCTATCTGGACAGACACAACGGAGCGCCGATCCTCCTCGATCTCCGACCATAGCATCGTACCCTAGCTCCGCTCACCAAAAAAGTAAACACATAGTCTTAAGCCATGTACAGATTTGTATCCGAACAGCGTACCGTAATAATTATGTCGGCATAATATGACACCTCGTTCGGGATTATGATACGATACGAAGCGAAAATGATTCTCACTCCGACTGCCGTTCAGAACAACGTACCGTATCATATCAGCGTTCTGTTTTCAATTTAGTCATTTGTTTTGATTTTTACTTCATAATTTGTTCTTGCTTACCTTTACCCGTTCCATTGCTCACCTTAAGCCAGAAAGTAGAGTGTTCATCCTTTTCTTGCAGTCTTCAACATCAATATGGAGTTGCTTTGCAATATCTTCCCACGCATTTTTTTTTTAATTTTATTATCATTGCCGCGTTTCTGTACAGATCGATGAACTGCAAGGTATTTTCTTGATCCCAATGTAAACCATTGTAGAAGATTGTACTTGCTCTGTACGGAACGGACCAAAAACAAATGTGAGAATTGCTGAGCGTGGTGTGCATACTCGTCCAAACTTGCAAACTTGCTCCCGTAACGAGAGCACATAACACCCTTTGATGTTTCGTCAAAAAACCGACAGCCGATGCGATGGATCGCGGCGCTCCGCGATCTTGCAACATCTTTGATATGCGAGATTGTTCGCATCGCTGTTCTTCTAGACGTGCAAAGTGATACGTGATTATGTTACGATACGCTGTTCGGATACAAATCTGTGCATGGCTTTAGATCTGTGTGGTCACAACAAAGTGCCAATCATACCAGGGTGAATTCGAGCAAGGTGGGTGGACACAACGGATCCTATGGTCGAGGGTCAATGGTCGATGGTCCCCATTGTGTATTATCCGTTTACTGTACCGAGATCCAGCCAAAAAAAGGTTTGACAGGTACGATGGCCGTCTGCCTACCAATAAGCAAATAGCTGGGCAATAAAAAGAGAAGTATGGCTGCCCTAGTACACGCCCGGGTCAAAATCAGTGGCGTGTCTACCAGTTTTATGCGGTGCTATAAACTAATAGGTATTTATACAAGTCAGAAACATACGAGTATGTTTACATTTTTTGCGAGCAACGTAAAAAAGCCACAAAAACCGAACACCCTTAAACGGCAAAGCAGGGGCGACTCAGAATATTTATTTGTAAATATTTCCTCAGTCTGGGTAAGGTGAGAATGTCAGAATGGTATGTGACAAACTTAATAATCCCATCAATTTAAGTTCGTTGAATAACCGCTAAACCGTGTTAAGTCACCAATAAAAGGGCATCAAATGATAAACGATGAACGGCGATTCTTTTACCTGAAATTATCAGTATCACTACATGTAGGGTTGAATCCAGCCGTGACTCGCACCACGCAGTCGATAGATTAATTGACTTATCGATCTGTCAGGTGGTTGTCCGGATAGTCTCCGTACTCTACAGTTATCAGTGGCTTAGTACACTACACTACACTACACTCACTACACTACACTACACTCACTACACTACACTACACTACACTACACTACACTACACAAACACTACTATATGAAAAAGTGACACCATATTACCAATTAGCACTGTTGGTAGAGTTGTGGACAGAGATATAAGATTTGTTTACATGTTTTCACGGGGGACAAAAAAGCTAGAAATTTGTAAGCTTGACTTGTAAATCCTAAACAGAAAATATTTAATCATAATTGTGAGATTGTGAGATGTATTCATAATAATTCATATGTTGAGACAGTAAAAGTAGACTCACCTCTAATTTTGTGTGCAAAAGTACTTTCAAATAAACCAATAAAACTATTGGTGTTCATCATCCTCGCTACTTTCATTAAAATCTAAGTCAGAATCACTATCCGTGTCCGTTAAGTTGATTATAAATTCTTCTGAGTGATTATCAATCACACGTTCCTTCTCTAAATATTTGCATTCTATGTCCATTACGTGATTACATCTCTTTTGCCAGTCCTCAGGTGTTATCTTGGCGAACTCTTCTTCTGCTATCTTCTTGACATCCTCCAAATCGAAAGTGACGTTTCTTTGTGCAACGTTATGTTTAACAGTAGCCCAGATCAATTCAATTGGATTTAGATCCGGGTGATATGGAGGCAACCGCAGAACTGTATGCCCATAGCTACTCAGGAGCATGTCAAATTTGTATTGCACAAACTGCTGCTTATGTTCTTTAATCAGCTCGTATAATTCTGGTTTCAACATACATGGTGAAAATTGTATATTTTTCCTGGTTAACCATTGTACCATGTCTATTTTTTTTGAATTGCTGTTTGGCGCTGGGTCTACTTTTATGTTATGATACGGAGCATTATCACTAACTATGACAGAATTTGGTGGCAAATTAGGGATCAGATATTCCTTCAGCCATTGTTCATAATTGGTGCTGTTCATGTCATCATGGTAGTCACCAGTTTTGCATCCAGATTTGAATATCAGTAGAGCGTTGTTTACAAAACCTGCTGAACTTCCTGCATGTACCATGACTAGCCTTTTACCTTTCGACACCTTAGAAAATAGACCAGAACTGCTACTATCATGCCAAGCTTTTGATGAGGTGTGGCTACTGTGAATGTAGGATTCATCTAAATACACGATATGTCGACCTTGGTCACGAAAATATTTCACCTTCTTAAGGTAAGATATCCGTAGTTGCCGTATACTGGATTTTTCTATCAGCAAATGCCTTTCGTTCACTGATTTGCCCCACTTGAATCCCAGTTTTTTAACGATTTTCCATAGTGAGGCTCTGCATCCTTTCCAGTTGAAATCTTCTTCTAATTTTTTCCTGAGAGATTCAAGCGTTACACGGCAGCACTTTGTCAAATGGAAGTTATAAATTATGTTTCTTATATCGCTGATAGCAAAATTTTCATTTTGAACTGCGGTTACTGGGCATTTTCGTTTGCGACTATTGCGTACCTCTCCCATGAACGCATTGGTTCCATGTTCTTCAGCTTCTTTAGCTTCTCGCACAATTCTAGTAATACTCGCAACTGAGACTCCTGTAGCTCGGGAAACCTCCGCTTTTACTTCTCCCATGTTTGTACGGGTGTCACGGTCACTCCTTAAATTTACAATAAATAGGAATACGTTATACACCACTTCTTTCGTCTGGTTTGACAATATTTTATTCTTCCCAAGATTGCCCATGACGAACAGTGAATATTCAACAGTCAAAACGAAGAGATCAAGAGTTTTTTATTTTACGCCTATAAAATACCGAGGAATCTATCGCCGCTACTGGTGTGCGAACCACGCCCGTTGCTTGACGTTCCACGACTGAGGCAGGTAGCCGGCAGGCGGTCTCAGACGACCCAGCCGGAAATGATTTATGGGTTTCAAATCTTGGTAGAGTAAACGAATAATACTAAGCCTAAACGTGGAAGGGTAGGATTTATTAATGTATAATGATTAGAGGAAGTAGACGCATAGTTCGTCCAAGTCACCTCACACTTGTTTAGAACATCAGCATATGTGATAGCTCAAGATTAAAGCACGTTTGCTGCTTAGTCTCATTATCCTTGATACCTGCACTCTCTTTGGCCAAAAACATTTTATCTAACACCTATTGTTATACGACTAAGTTAAAATATTTCTTATGTTGCCACTTAAGCTATTACTGTCAATACTTTCCCAGTTTTAAATTGAAAACATTTACTTGATATCATCCTAAATGATGAATAATATATATCACATTCTTGGTTTAATATTATTACAGCTTTGTGTATATATGTACGAAGATTGGTATACATGAATGAAAACAAATATTCTTTATCCGAGAATTAACTTTTGTGTGTGAAGATTTGAAAATCACATTGGCCAGTGACGTACATTATTGGCTACTAGATTGTATTCAGACAGTCTAAATCTTCTGAAGATGCTAGCATAGTTAGCGAAACAGTGACGGGTTTGAAAATATAAATCTTAGCGACTGATTAGACTATGTAGTGTTTTTTAATGTTATGCCAAAGAACCAAGTTTAGCTTTGTGAAATTCTGGAAAAGATACTATAGGAGTTCTATATGTATGTTTGAAGTTTCTAGACAAGATAGATGTTTCAGAACGTCTGTTTCAGACTTCCATTGTCTATATAATTTTAGACTACAACGTTCCGATTGATCTACTATCATCACTCTTCTTCAGGTGAACTGTCAAATATATTCCTTTTGTTGGTATTTCTACTCGTCTAGTTGACTTGTCAGTAAGAAAGGACACGTCATCAAGAACTGACACGTCTGCTAGACGAGAGTAAATAGCAACGACAGGAACATATTCGTCAGTCCACCTGAGGATGATTGAAGATAGTAGATCAATCGAAACGTTGTACTCCAAATTTGTATAGACAATGAAAGTCCAAAAAGATCTTCTGTATGTATACTGGAAAAGGTTTGCCACCCTCCCTCCCTCCAACAAAAGTCGTAGTTACGCCGCTCGTCTAAACTTTTTCAGAACCCCTAATTCACTTTCACAATGACAAAGAAAGTGCTAAGCAAAACGTATTGCATGGCACGTGTACTCAGCGATTCGTTTTGGTATTCCTTTTGCCGTTACGAGTGTATCCAATACTTGTGGCGCATTTTGGCAATATAGTGCTATACTATAAAGTTTTGTGTGTTGTGTCATCAAATTCATGTGTTTGTGGTTTTGCATAGCGGTGTGGGCTGTTTTGCGCTCCTTTGAAATATCAAAAATGTTTGAACCTCCAGCTCTTTTGTGTTTTTTGTGATCCGTGTATGATCCCACGTTAACCCAGTTGTAGGGTTTGTAGTAAGCAAATCTTTTTCCAATAACATAAACCTTCGGTGAATATGAATAGAAAAATGATCTCTTCTCAACTGAAAGCAGCCCCTATATAGTTAATAACTAAATTAATTACTCAAAAGCAATGCCATGTTTTGTACTCTAAATATCAACATTGTAATCTGTAAATTCAATTAGATCTTCAGGTGCGTAATGGGTGGGCCCTCCCAATAGGGAGAGCCCACCCATTATTGATCTGTCGTATATCGTCAATAGACGAAGGTCATCTGGTTGTTGATAAGCCCGTCCGTCCGTCCGCCCGTCTACAAAAAACAGCCAAAACTGCAGGTGCTAGAGAGAAACTAAATACAGATTCGGAATCAGCATGAAAATAACTAGAAAAAATGGAGTCTGTGTCAAAATTTCATTAAAATCAATTGAATAATTTTCGCTTTACGCGATAACGAACGATCTAAAACAATACTCGTATGTACGAGTATACATCACAAATTCTAAGTTCCGTGGCTTCTATAATAAGCATGTAACGTATCATGTCGCTAGGTTTTTCATTCACATATCAACGGACAGCCCATTTCCAATACAGCAAATTTTTCAGTATTACAAACCCCCACCCCCCAACCACCCCAAGTTCACCCCCACCCAAGAAAAAGTAGAAAGTGATCAGGAACCCCTAAAATGCCTAAAAACGAAGTTTGAGGCATATTTGAAATTTTTCGTTTTTTGCTAATTACTCCGCCCCCCATATAACGATTTTCAAAATTATAGGAACATTACCTACTACGACCCCACAGCATAACGCTGCCCAAATTTCATCACAATCCATGCAGCGGTTACTGAGATTACGAGGGTAGAAGAACACGAACAGACAGACAGATCGACAGACAGACCCACCGACAGACCGACAGACAGACCGACAGACAGACAGACCGACGGAAATAAGTGACGTGGATTTTCGTTATGTAGACATCATGAAACGCCCAAAAAGCGTATTATCTCAAAATCGAAAAATTTCGCGATCACAACACCTATCGGAGGGGGAAGTAAAACTAGTCCGAGAAAAATGCCGTTTTGTCAATATCGCTTCCGGTTCAGTGAGAGGGCCGTTTGAACTTACTCAAGTAAATTCTTTCCTACTTTTTTATCACGTGCAAAATGCTGAGCGACACAAACACGCTCATCGAATCAGATAACGAGAATCGTGATCCAGATGGCCTCCATGGGACAGCAGGCAACATATTCACACAGCGGTAGTAGCGGTACACAGATCTGCCCCTATATACGAATACGTCATCCATAAATACCTAAATCCCATGGCCTACTGAGCAACAATAACAGCGAACGGGTGGATTAGCTGAATTTTTCTTGTCCTTTCAAATAATTGTCCTAAAGCAGATGTATGGAAAGGTGTGCTGTGGCAGATGATATTTGTATGACGTTGTAAGATGTGTTTATAACTGGAATTATGAAGGGTATGCCAATAGCAAATGGTGAATGTTAATAAACGGCGCAAGCTGGCGTTTCCACCCACTTTGTTGCTTACGAGGTCAATACTGCCATCGCCATCGTAACAAACAATACCGTATCTGCACAAACATCGTTTGGAGAAGGAAAAAGGGTTTCGGACTTTCACTACTCAGAGCAGTGAGGCGTAATTGTTGTGTCCAGCAAGAAACCGGATAACCGAATGACGCTTGGTATTTGAGTTCTAGGGGTAATTTCGAAACTTTTTTGTCATTGCACCATAACTCCAAAATGAGAGGGATCGGAGATAGAGCGGGGGCGTTAAAACGTGGAAAAAAGCGTTAAGTAACCGAATTAAAATGCGTTAACATTTTTGTACACCTACCAACTAATGTTTCAAAAATCGTCATCCAAAATCTACGGGCGGTTTGCGCGTGTCGATTTTTTTAGAATTTAGAATGAAAAAAGAAAAGAATTGTGACGACACCGGTCGGGACTTGATGGAAAATTCTTTCTTTCTTTTGTAGATCACACCAAGAATACTATCACCCCTTTTCTGCTGGGCAATTTATGAGAAATATGATCTTAAAGTTGGATTTTCCACGTCATTTTCCTTAAAAATCGTTAAAAAATTGCTCGTATTGTTTATGGATGAGGTTTTTATACATGTTCTTGAGAGGTCTAACTATGATATGTATCAATGTTATCCGTATTTTAACAGTATTTTTCTACCCCTATAGGGGGTGACATTATTGAACGCCTTCTGAAAGGATACGGAAGGCGCTCAATAATGTCATGTTAACATTGATGTACGCCATATTTGGACCTCCCAAGAACATGTAAGTACAAAAAGTAATCCGTTTCAAACATATGAACAATTTTTTAACGATTTGTAAAGAAAATAACGTGAAAAATCGAAATTTAAGCTCATATTTCTCATAAACTGCCATTAGAAACAGATGACAGTATTTTTGTGTGTGTGTTTTTTTTATTATATAGCGGCATCAACTGCTTTGGTTATTAGCCGCTGCTTATCCATACGATCACATGTGTTTCAAAAGGAATTGGAAAAACTATTCAAATTGGACTTTAATGAGAGATTTATATTATACAAAAGTTTTTATTAGTTTTAAGAAATTCTAGGATAGCTTTTATGTTGCTAATAGGGAGTAATGTTATCTACAAAACACAGAATTTTCCATCAAGTCCCGACCGATTTCGTCGCGATTCTTCTTTTTATCTTAAAATAATCGGTACGCGCAAACCATCCGTAAATTTCGGATGACGAATTTTCGGAACATTAGTTGGAAGGTACACTAAAACGCTACCGCATTTTCATTCGTTTACTTAGCGATTTTTTCTCACGTTTCAACACCCCCCCCCCATCTCCGATCCCTCCCATTTTGGAGTTATGGTGCAATGACAAAAAAGTTTCCAAACTGCCTCTAGAACTCAAAAACGAAGCGTCATCCAGTTTTTTACTGGACGCGAAAATTACGCGCCATTGCCTTAACTACACACTCAAAGGTTTCAGAAAACTGCAAACGAACTGCACACACATTAAAAGGAAGTTCTCAATTCAAGAATTCTGATAATCTTGTAAAGATGTACTTCCGACAAAGACATCTTTTCTAGCTCTAAGAACATTTATTTGATGAGGAAATAATGGGTAATTTGAACCAAGAAAAATTTATTTTTTATTTCAATACTCATTCTGAAGGAATATGCTCTGCCCAAGAATATATTTTTGTTTACAACTAAAATTTAAATACTTTTCGACCAAGTATTTGGAGGGGTTCTGACGATTTTTTGTTTTTCACCAATTTTTACCGAAAATGAACTGATTTTCAAAATTATAGCAGCATTACCTACTACGACCCCACAGTATTCCGTTACCTAAATTTCGTGACAATCGAAGCAACAGTTATTGAGATTACGCGGCTAGTAAATCGCAAATATACAGATAGACCGACAGACCATATCCCCTATCAGTGTGGGAAGTAAAACGTGGAAATGATCAGGAACCTCCAACTGGCCTAAAGACCAAGTTTGAGCTGTTTTTATATTTTCAGTTTTCATAAGATATTGCTTTCCACTTTCGTCACGGTAGTATTTAATACTTTGCCAAATTTTCACTAAAATCAACTCAATAATCTTCATTACTTACTACGACCCCACAGCATATCGCTACCTGCACAAATTTTATCGCGATCCATGCAGCGGTTACTGAGATTACGAAGTTAAAATTGCGCCAACAGACAGACCGATGGAAATGAGTGACGTGGATTTTCGTTATGTAGACATCATCAAACGCCCAAAAAGCGTATTATCTCACAAATCGAAAATATTCGTGATCACAACACTGCCCTCACCTATAGAAAGTAAAAGTAATAAACTAAAAAATAAATGTTCATTTTCCATAGGTTCCATGTACAAAATACCATGAGATAAATAAAATTGAAAAATTCTCTACATAGTCCATTTTGAAATAATCCTTTATAAAGCAGCAGTAAAACAATCAAAAATCCCCCTGGCGGAGGTCGTAAATAACATGATCCCTCTGTAAAGTCGCCACGACCAAACGATGTTCTCTCATCTCCCGGGAGATAATTTATTTGGGCCTCATCGTGGATATTAAAACTTGCTCGGGCTTCGTTTAATAAAAAACAAAGAACGGAGGGGATTCCAAACAACACACCAACGTTAAATTGAAGTAAAAGTGCTTTTAAGCTTTTAGAACTGTTGGTATAAATCATTAGCAACCTGTGTGCCGCTGTTATAGAAATCACGTAAAAAGGGGATATATCGGCGACAAATAGATCGTTCAACTTTTAACAAATTCCACCAATAAAATGATTTATTATTCTGAACATAAGACATAGATGAATAATGTGACACTGGACCCTTTAGCACAGAGGGTATTATGCCGCTAGGTCCTTCTTTCACATGCCAATGGACAGACTATTATAAATACAAGTTTTTAAGTTTTACCATTCCCCCCCCTTAACCACCCCAATTTCATCCTCACCCAGAAAAAAATGATCAGGAACCCCTAAAACACCTAAAACCAATGTTTGAACTGTTTTCATATATTTTTAGTTTTTTATTGTTGCTGCGCCGCCACTGACACGATTTATAAAAACCATACTCGTTTGCATCCTCGCCACGGTAATAAATACTGTGGTAAAGCTTCATTAAAATCAATTTCATAATTTCCATGTTACTCAATACAGAACGATCTAAAGCAATATTCGTATGTAGTTAAATATGTATACATCTGAAGATTCTAAGTCCTTTGGTTTCTGTAATAGGGGCAAGGCAATGTTCGGAGGGACCTGACAAAGGGTATTATGCTGCTAGGACCTTCTTTCATATGTCAATGGACAGCCTCTTATGAATACAACAAATTTTTGAGTTTTACAATCCAACACCCCCCCCCCCCCCCAATCCCAATTTCACCCTCACCCAAAAAAAGTAGAAAGTTATCAGGAACCCCAAAATCACACAAAAACGAAGTTTGATGAATATTTATTTTTTTTTGTTTTTTGCTAACTCAGCCGCTCATGCACAGATTTTCAAAATTACAACAGCATTACTTACTAAAGACCCTACATCATATCGGTACTTAAATTTCATCACAATCCATGCAGCGGTTACTGAGATTACGAGGCTAGAAAAACGCGCACAGACAGACATACAGACCGACGGAAATGAGTGACGTGCATTTTCGTTATGTAGAGATCATAAAACGCCTAAAAAGTTCATTATCTCAAAATCGAAAATTTTGGAGATCACAATACTCCCCCACCTATCGGTGTGAGAAGTAAGACGGAGAGTTTTGAAGGAAACCGCTCAAGTGGAAGTTTTGGGTCATTTTGGCATTTTGGCATAAATCCTGTCATTACGCAAAGTTGTGGATGCGACTGATATTTGATTTGGGTATCAGTTATTAGACTAAGTAAAACGTTACAACTTTGTAGCAACATATAGATATTGGGAAGCAGTACTTTGAAAAGGTATTGGTTCGCTATCTATCTACCAAACAAACAGACTCTTGGCTACGATTCACTTTAGGGTACAGCCGCTAGGTGGCGCCCCTATATGTCAATCGAAAGGGCTCGAGGTGGGGAGCAATAATGTCCATGGGCACAACACCCGGAAACGAAAGACAAAAAAGTTATGGAGGAAACAATTTTCCATGTTAAGTAATGGGAATTTTTCTTTCTCGTTAAAAGTGAATGAAATCTTCCACGTAGGTTAGTTTAGGTTATGCTGACTAGTCAGCTTTATGACTGTCTGTTGCATATGCTAATATACGGCGCGACTGCTGACTTCGCCTCGCATTTTGATTGGTTGGAGGAATCGAAACAAGAGACGCCATTTCGCGTTTTCCCTCAGTTTTCATCTAGACTTTGTGTGTGTGTTTGTTTTTAAATTGTATTTTATTTTCGTTCAATGGAGGAGCTAATGAAAGCTGTTCGTCAAGAGTTCGACTTGACTAAACTTTGATTGTTCTTGCTTTTTTCTTACTTGATAAATCAAATAAACATGTTCCTTTTGATTCCAATGACTTTTAATGAGAAACATTTTTTCGAAAAATTCCCAAATTGTTTCCTGCATAACTTTTTTGTCTTTCATTTCCGGGTGTTGTGCCCATAGACATTATTGCTCCCCACCTCGAGCCCTTTCGATTGACATATAGGGGCGCCACCTAGCGGCTGTACCCTAACATTTTCGAAAAATTCCCATATACTTAACATAGGAAATTGTTTTCTCCATAACTTTTTTGTGTTTCGTTTCCGGGTGTTGTGCCAAGGGACATTATTGCTCCCCACCTCGAGCCCTTTCGATTGACATATAGAGGTGCCACCTAGCGGCTGTACCCTAAAGTAAATCCTTACCAGACTCTTTTTTGTGGAACACTCATTTAACACTCCCGACATTCGGTTTATGCTAAAAAGCAACTTATCTCAATTAAAGAGTAGCAATTTCATTCATTCATCCGAAACCAATCACAGACGACGTCGTTTCGCCTTTATTAAAGCTCGTCAGTGTGAGTTATTATTCGTCTGAGACCTAAATCACACTGACGAGCTTTAATAAAAGCGAAACGACGTCGTCTGTGATTGGTTTCGGATGAATGAATGAAATTGCTACTCCTTAATTGAGTTACAACTTTGATGAAAAGTATATTGTGGATGAAATAGCAGTAGTGGGTGTGAAGTTTTAAGACTTTCGCCATATTTTTGTACTATTAATCCGACTGATTTTTTTTATTCAAATAGAAAACCGCATTAGCCGCACAGGATTATTAGCGGCGGAATACTAGAAGATTGTACAATTATTTACATAGGTATTAACTTAGATTAGGTTATAGTATCTTATAGCTTTAATAAAATTTAAGACGTTATTATCTGGATGTTTATGCATCTCTGAGATTTTGTACGTTAGGAAACAAAGTCACTGCGCTCTAATATGGCACTTAAACTTGTGTTACACCTAGCGCACTGGGGTTCGGGTTTTCTTGTGAAGATATGCTTGTGTGTAGATGTGATGTGAATCAAAATCAAGCGATTAAAAAAAATATAAGATAGCATAATAATCACCGCGAAAGCTCAATCAGCAGTTATAAACTTTATTAGAGATCAAGTACATATCTAATAACCCAAGAAAAATGGCGAAACTGTATTAAACATAAAATAATAATCATCATTTTTAAATACACAACCGAATGAAATTATTATCAACCTGATTGATAGTGACTCATTTAGATCTATAAATGATATTGTTAGAATATAAGTTTTATTGGTGTTTATTTTACGTTTTAAAATGTCAATATCTATTAAAAAAAAACCAATAGCCAACCACGTTTGGTTTTCTTTTTTAGAGGTAATGCGGCTCTGACCTTAAGAGGCCTGGTTACACAAATTTATATATATATACATACGTATTTGCTATGTAAAACACGGATTCGCAAGGACACGCACAACTCACTTGATTTTCAAATTACATACATAAAATTTCAGTAGGACAACTTCGTGCGATTTTCTCAAAAAAGGTTTTTTTTTATTGCATGTGCAAAAAAACTCGCAATGCAAAATCATACATTCTTCAAATGTCTTTAATTTAACAACCAAACACGAGGTCAAAACAACGTCACCGAATTGACCAAGCGCAAGCTTTCTTCTTCAATTTGCTTTTTGAATCATTACTAGGTAACGTCACAGTATCAGTAGGCCACTGGTCGGTCGCTTTGAGCTCCCCTCGCACAGTGCGATGAGCATATGGACATTGCAATAAAAAATAATAACAAATGGTAGATATACATAAGAAAGTGTTACCCTTAGTTTTAGACACAAATTATTTATTATTCTCAATTATTCAGGCTACAGGGTGAAACAAGATACAACAAAACGACAACAACAAAATTGAAGAAGTTTCGTACAGTAATACTATTAATTATTAATCTATAAAACAATCCATAACATAAAATCTGAATTCTAGAATTGGCTGTCCGAAGATACCTCTATATGCTCCAATGAGTGTTTTCTGGGTATTTCAGGGTTATCTAAATAAAGCGCTATATCATCTGACCTTCGAGTTCTTTTTTTTTTTGAGGTAGTTTTGCTTAAGCTTGATATTAATGGGTCTGAAGTTAACAATAAAACACTTTTTAAATCTTCATTACAGTTAACTCTTGATGTTTTTCTAGCATGAGTTAAACGGTTTTGCCTTATTTCTTTATGTCTTGCCTCTAAGGCTTCTTCAGACAGATTTCCTATTGGGCTTCATTTTTCTTGAGGAAGCTTGATCGCATTCTGGCACACTTTTCCCATTTGTTTTTAACCGTGAGGCAAAAAATTGAGTTATTCTATTGATTTATGTTTCAATAGACGCTGAACATTCGTTAGTATCTATCCATAGCAAAAAAGTAATTTTATTTGCAACTACTTCGCTATTTTTCTTGCCAATAGATACCCATGTCTTAAAAAGATCGGCATTCGTAATGGTGACCAAATCTGCAAAAACATATATATCACTCAGATCTGCAAGTTTCTGCAAAAACGAAATGTACTAGCAGTTACTTGAATAATGATGCTTTAATTTAGTCGGAAAACCTCAGCTATGGTTTTCGATGTATTTAAGAAAAATCTGCATAAATGGTGATATCACAAATTATGATTTACTACTTCCACTTGTTTACTTAAAAATGCTACATACGGATCCGCTTGCATACGAAAACAAAAATATGGTGAAGCTAAATAACCACTTACCTTCGTGTTCAACTTTCATCATAAAGTTTGATGAATCGCTACGCAAAATTTAAATAAGAACTAAGTAAAGTTAGCTAAATTCGAGATAAATACAATTACGAGGGTTGCTCTGCCGCACCGGCAGAACCTTCTGTCACTTGCTACGTAAATACAATTGTTTTGTTTTGTGTACCTATAGAGGCATCAACTTTATGCTCCACACTTCAACACCAAATCGTTCTGACCAAATAAATTATGTTTTTACTTATTGCTCCGCTTACCAGTTGTCAATTCCACTGACAGAAATCGTCCAAACCCTACTTGCATTTTTGAATTTTTATCACAGCTCGTCGCACTGTGCCTCGATGCGAAATCGTCTTTGCGGCGGCGGACATACTTGGAAAACCGATAACACGAGAATACGTATTTTCTTTGATAGTCGAGTTCGCACGCCATACCCTAGCCCCTCAACATCCAACACCCGGTATGCGTGTAAAAGGATACATTATGGTCTATAAGCCTAAGGCCAAGCTTGCGACCTAGGATAGATAATGATGATCTGCTATTGGCAATATTATTATCTCGAGGTGTTTAAGGAAAAAGCAGTGGAAAAGAAAATACAGTATCATCCAGTTAACATTACGAATCGAAATGCCTTAAAGGTCCTTAGGCGAGAAGAACTTGTGACCCTGTTTAATCCTATCCCACATCCCTCCTATTTAGGGTTCTGTATGGTTGTCCTCTATAGGTTACTCACTACTCGATAGGTATTATGAATGAGGACGGTTCTATTAGCTGCAGGAATATTTTTTCGTGTGCGTAGATGTATATAAATTTAGTATTAAAAAAAAGACGCACAGCCTGTTGTCTGTGTAGGGGATGTGAATTTTCGACTTGAAGCATTTCATTAACAGGAAAAACAAAATATAGACATATTGTTTCTGGCTCGTGGGACTAGTTCCTAGTGCCAGTAACCACACAAAAAAAAAATCCAGTTAACATACAGAGAGTCAGTTGTGGTGTTATGGACAGTTACACACATTGTTTAGGGTTCTACCATACCACAAACAAATATTTGTTTTGGACTTTAGAATGATTGTGTCTTAATTTGACGAACTAGTTCAAGAGAGGCTCGCAATAACATATAACCCGATAGTAAAGAGACTGAAAACGTGGTTTACGTGGCTGTGCTAACATCTAAAGCCGCGTTCTGAACGCAAATATGGCCACCTGCATAAGACACTGTGGAATGCGTATTTGTCGCGGCGTTCCAAAAACGCTCTTAGAGGCGTTTTCAAAATCAGACGCTGTCGCTGGTTGAAAGCCTGGCTGCCTACATATTAAGTGTAGTAGCAAGTATTTGCGACCGGCCGGGCTATTCATGTCTCGCATCGGCAATCGATCGTTGGAAATTCGTTGGATAATCTCTGGATAACACGTCATTTCGCACGCATGCGCCAATTTTGGAAATATCCAGCGAGTGGCAGGCCTGTTAGCCCTATTTTGACAGTTAAACAGTTATGGCTGCTTCTTGTATCTCAGCAGTCAGCTGATGAGCCTAACCTAAAGGACTTGTTTGTGTTTTGTGTTTGTGCTCTCTGGTTTGTGGTGCAGATCAGCTGTTAGTCGCTGAACTCTGAGGTCACTGACACCTATTTTGTGTCGCTGACCAAGTGATGAAGGATCGTACGGTGTTACAAACAAACACAATGTATCGAAGAAAAGGTTAGTGTGATATACTTGGAGTAGGGCTAGAATCGATATGTGACTACTTCAGCGTGTATACTGCCCCCACTACGTCGTGAGTAGTGTTGTGTATCGAAGCTTGGGAGGGAGATCGAAGACCCAGGACCTTGCTAGCCGCCTACGCCGAGATCGTCCTGAACAGAAAAGGGATATCATGCCATCGCACAGCTAGTGTAGGGCGCACTACAACTGGCTCACGTAGTTAAGTTATTTCAACAGGCTTGGCACGAGATAACACCGTACCTCGTGGAAGCACGAAGAAGCACGGCTGTAAGGATAGAGGGCAAGGTGAGCAGTTTTCGTTGTCTGACCAATCATGCTCAGTAAGTATATAGTTTAGGTGCATACCAGAAACCGATTGAGTATTGACATGGTCTTAGTCCACCGACTGGATCAGACACTCTGAGTAAGCAGTAATAGATCCATGAAATCATCCTGATACTGTGACATGACTTATTTATGTCCCTCAGCTGCTATAAATACCAGGTGTTTCCTCATACTTCGCCTCCCCTCTTATCTCTTTTAATTGTAGAGATAGAACCAAGTTTTTATATGAAACTTTTATAGTCTTCTGTTGTCATTTATACAATATGAACAAAAAGATAAAATAATAATAAACCTGTTTTTTGTATAGATGTATATTTTTTTTAATGGGAAACTTTTTTCTACTACTTCAAATAAAAAAGATAAGAAGGATGGCATTGTATGAGGAAACACCCACTACATACATTTGCATAATGTAGCTATCAAATACACAATACAAGAGGCTGCACGTGGCCAAGCATATTATGAATCGTTCATATGCAGAGAATGTTGTGGTGTATTTTGAATCCTTCTCAAACATGATTGTATCATGTTAGCCTCAACTGAAACCATCCACTGCACACAAGGACTTGTGTATGTGTTCCAATGTCTAGTACATGATGAAGATATCCCTTATCAAATGCAGGGGCCATCAACATTAACTGCAACGGGGCTACATTGTTACTGACCTGTACTTTTCGAAATATGTGCACAACTGCATATACAGTTACGTGAAGCAATGTTGAGTAACATGTGAAGTAAAGAAGTAGACTGGTGCTGAGTTTAAAACAAACAAAAACTACTAATCAATGGCACGTCTGCGTCATGTTAGCAACATTAATACCAATGTTCAAATGTATATTCAAAGTTCATCAGTCAGCAAATAATGCTTGTACAATTTTATTTGCTACATTCAATTAAATGTACATCTAAACCTCATGTGTGGCTGACTACAGCAGCTGACAAGTGAGTAGGAAACTTTAATCATGCTTTTCTTTTCAGGTCTGCAACAGTGACTTGAGTATTGTAATTGCAGCTTAAAGGTAGTGGAGTGAAAGTATTACAGTGTATAAGTGAAATGTATTATTTTGTAGACTAATAAAAAAGTATTTTGTATAACCCAATCAACTGAACATTATTTCTGCTGCAATTTGGTAGGCTTCATGGCATGATGTGCGACTAGGGCAGTAGCTACTTATGCCATCCTAGCATAGGGCCATGCCCCACAAATGAAAAGGTTATTTACCTTGCAGAGGAAAGCCATAAGAATGGTGGGTAGGTTGAATTATCAGGATGACTGCAGACATGTTTTCTTAAATATGGGCATACTCACTTTACCAGCGGTTTATATACTTCAAAATTTACTGTGGGTAATAAGGATCAATATAGATTGCACAGTGATGTCCATAGTTATGAAACCAAAAATAGAAAGAAACTTATGCCATTTTCTCAATGTTTAACAAGATGTGAATGTGGTCCAGGATATCTGGCTGTTAAATTATATAACAAGTTACCATTAAGCTACAGCACTGTGCCATAGAGTTCAAAATAAAAATAAAACAAATTTTGATATCAGAAGCTATTTACTCAATTGATGAATTTTTAATTTTTTTTTATTTAGTAAGATGGGACATATATAGGTATGCCTAATACATATTGTTGCCCTGGCCTGTTTTTTATCATTGTTTATAAACTATTTTTTGTAGTTTGTTTTTATATGTGCAAGTTTTTAACAATATTCTCATATTTCTAGTTTGGTATTTTACTTTTGTTCACCATATGACCTTTGTAAATATGTTTTATATTATCACCAGTAAATTGATTGATTGAAGTGATTTGATGGGCCTAGTTACATTTAGGTTTTTATTAAGAGCTAACCATGATCACAGATAGTTTGTTGCATTTATTTTGTATATTAAAGTATGAATGCATGGGATTTATCATTTATTATTAGAAAATAACTTCATATCATATTGTCCTTACACAAAGTTAAAATACATGTTATAATCATAATAAATAATGTTCTAACTTTGAAGGGCCTCAGTCCCTGTAGCATATTACTTCATATGTGCTGCTTGAGATGTCACTCGATGTATCATGTCCACCCCATCCTGCAAAAGTGAATTGCATGACTATAACTTAGTAACTACAGTTCATCAATAGCAAAAAACTCTTCAAATTAGTTATGAATGTGAATAAAGGTCACGTGTGGGGAACTGCAGTGTTGAAATTATTATTGATATTTTCATTTCAGTAATTGCGAAGAACATAACTGCATAGCATAAGGTGCTTTAGGGTACCACCACCACCAACACACAATTCCCCAACTTTAATCACAGTGCTGTGATAAAAACTGTCATCCATACATATGTATGAATAATTGTTGGTTACTGCAAATGTAAATATTATACAACACAATGTGAGCATCATAAGACCACTATCATAACTAGTTGACACGCTGACAATAAAAACATACTACTGTAGAATCGTTTAGAACTAATGCAACATTAAATTCTCATTTAAACACAAGGGCTGGGTAACGAGTACCTATGCATGAGACCCAGTCATGGTAACAATTATTATGAAAATAGAGATTATCCAAAATAAGGTGTATAACTCTATAAGTTCCACGAAGATTATGATGTGCCACAATAATATCTACCTCGATATCTACCATGCAGAGCACAGCCTGACATATATAAAATTGATTTTGCCCCTTTTATGAGATCACATCACACTATCATGCCACTTTACCTGTGTCCAGCACGCACCATTCCTTGTAGCTTCAGAACCATGAGTATTGAAACTGTCGGCCAACCCATCCTACTTCTATGGTCTCAGTAAGCTTTCCTAAACTCACTGGCTAAGTGGCTAATAACAAATGTTCTTCTACCAACCTACGTCCCTCACGTTGGGTCGTCGACTCTGGTTGACTCCGTTTGTTCCAGTGTAGAAAATGAAAAACAACATACGCACTTGTTATCCACACAGTATCTGAGGCGCGAATAAACTATACCTGCACATACCACTTTCACGAACCCCTCTGTCGATCATGTACTGCAGGTAACAAATAAGTACAGTTAGGTTGTTAGGTTAGGCTCATCAGCTGACTGCTGAGGAATAGGAAGCCGCCATCACTGTCATGACACGCCTCTCAGGATTGCCACTCGCTGGATATTTCCAAAATTGGCGCATGCGTACGTAATGACGTGTTATCCAGAGATTATCCAACGAATTTCCAACGATCGATTGCCGATGTGACACTTGAATAGGTCCGCGGGTCGCAACGTTTCTGTCGCATAGTTCTTGACCGCAAACCGTTCGTCGACGCGGCATACCGCGTGCAGAAACGATCTTTTTTTTGCCGCGCCGCGTGTGTGTAAAGGCATTTCTTTCGAACCAACATACTTTTAGGGTACGCACTATCCACTTCCTTGCCGTGTAAAAGCAGACTTACGTTGCATCATTGCCGCCCAAAGGTCTACGATCGCAAATTGAACATATTTAATGCATCCATATTTATGTATTGAGAAAGCGAATACCGGTAACCAATTGCAATTATCGATATCCGTATCCAATAATAATTATAGCCAGTAATTAAACCTCATTCTTAATACGCCATCATCCTGCGTTGATTGCTCATTTAAGTTAACGAGAAGTGATTTGTAGGTTGCTCCACAATTATTGACCCTTTTCTATCTATTATATTTTCCCTCCTTCATGAAAATAAAACAAAAAAATTAAGTCGAGTTGATTGACTCAGCACTCCCCACACGTTACAGTGGTACCAATTTATTATTATAGTCTGAGACCCCTTGCGACCAAATTATCGTCCGCCCGCAAAACAAAGTCTGTTATGCCGCTAGGTCTTTCTTTCATAGGTCAATGGAGACCACATTATAAATACAACAAGTTTTACAACTCCCCACCCCCCAACCACCCCAATTCCATCTCAACCCAAAAAAAAAGTTGAAAACCCGCCCTATTTGTGTACCTACTGAAATTAATTTATTTTGAGAAAGTGCTATCGAATTTTAATTGTATTCAACGAACAACTAAAATAGTATTTGATGAAGTGAAAACCCTGAATTATCGAGATAATATAAGTCAAGTATGCTGAGTAAACAATTTTATAGACGTGATGCATAATTATCAAGCAGATCTATCAGGTAGCCTGTGAAATATTAACTGACCCAGTCCGAATAAAACGATTCTTCAATCTTTCAAAATGCATTAGTTTTAGAGTGCCACCATTCTAGATTTCGCTGTTGATAGTTGATATATTCTAGAGGCAAGTGGACAATTTCTCAAAGATTCTCCCAAATACCCTCTATTTATTCTTCCATGGAAAAAATCATTTTTAAAGCTCGGTTTTCACACAGTACGAAATTATTGAGCAGCTAATGAAAACTGACAATATTTTAAGGCCTACCTAATAAATCTGCCAAATGGATGGATCACGTCTATAAAATTGTTTCCTCAGTATACTTGACTTATATTATGTCGACAATTCAGATTTTTGACTTCATCCAATACTATTATTGCCTTATAATTTATTTATTTACTTGTTCATTGAATACAAATAAAATTCGATAGTACTTTCTGAAAATAAATAAATAAATTTCAGTATATTTGAAATTTGCAGAAAAATCGAAAAAAGTCAGAAACTGATGAATCTAAGTATATGAAATATTATATACAAAAATATGAAAGAGTACATTGAAAGCAATTTTCTGGTATAATACAATGTGAGGGGTCACATTTTTAAAAAATGAGAAAACCTAGTTTTTGCTTTCTACCTAACGCTGTATATGAATATGCGTCGTCGTTTTTTTTTATAGCCTGTGTTAAAATTAGAGAATATTCTTTATCTTTTCGTGTAAAAAATAGTTTTTGATTAATCAATTTTCAATATACAAGTACGTTCGTTTGTCAGAGATTTGGATATAAAAATGGTGATAACTTTTGAAATACCCTGTACAATGTTACAATACCTTACATTTTAATAACACGAATTGTTAGTAGAATCTAAATAAGGAATAATAAATAGGGTGTCTCATTTAAATAAATGTATGTTTGCATCACCTCGTAGTTATGGATCACCCTGTATAAATCAAAATATTTTTTGAGCAAGGAGCATATCCTTGGCTACAACTTTTCTATACAATTTTTTTCGCTATATTCTGCAGTAGTAGAGTTATCGACCGATACGGTATTAAAAACTTACCCTGTATATTATACATATACACATCTACTTGCATACACATATGCCATGCATATGTGTATGCAAGTAGATGAATATGTAAAAATTTTAAAAAGGATTAAAAATTAATGGCTCCGTGCATCTTCGATGAAATCATGGATTTCACTTCTTGTTAAAGAAGCTTTCCGTTATCGTAGAGACTTTTTAAATCGGTTTGTAAGTAAATTTTTGATATCGAAAGGTCTATATACCTGAAATTTTGGTGCTAAATAGAGAAGTATGAGGAATATTTGAATCTTTTTGTTTTTGCTAATTCATCCGTTGCTTGCTAATTCCCACTTATTGTCTAGAAATTATTAAGTAATTATTACTCCATTTTTTTTCAGACTTCATACAAAATTCCATATGATGAACAAAATAAATAGATGTGCATTTCAATAGGCCTTTTGCATTTTTGAGAGTGAAACCACCCTGTATCATATAGAACAGCTTACTTAGAAGAAAAAACTGGGTTAAGTCTCCTGGTGCATCGTAAAACGCGTTTGTTATTGCATTAAGTTAGTACCGATAAATAATAAATTCATCGGCCTGTTAAAAACCTGATCTGCAATGAAGTTAGTGTCACAGGATCATAAAATCCACTTGATCGATAGAGCAATAAATGTTTATGTAAACCGCTGCATCGAGGTTTCGTGTTTATAGCATTGGCGACAGTTAATGAACTTTCTTTGCATACATTATTCCAGATGAAATACGATAGTAGTTTCTACTGGTTCTGATATATACGTACGCATACTATCTTATATCGCTGCTAGCTTTGTGGTGATCCAGAACGCGCTCCTGGCTGCCATACGTTAGAACGCACCTTTAGCTGTCAGGCGGCCGAAGTTTGACTTCGACGGCATCGACGGATGATTTACAAAAATTGTAAGATCTGAGAACGAGTGTAATTGTTCGATGAAGTTCAGATAAGTAATGTATTTGATTATTACTACATCATATATTGTTCAGATATTTTGAGATTTGTCAGATCATGAGTGACTTTTCATAGAGCAAATAGTTCCATATTCATTTTCAATCTGAGCAAAAGATACAGTTCTGTGATGCTATTTGTTTTCTTTTACTTCCCACACCGATAGGTGAGGGGAGTATTGTGATCGCGAGAATTTTCGATTTCGAGATAATACGCTTTTTGGGCATATTATGATGTCTACATAACGGAAATCCACGTCACTCATTTCCGTCGGTCTGTCTGTCGGTCTGTCTGTCTGTCTGTCGGTCTGCCTGTTGGCGTTCTTCTAGCGTCGTAATCTCAGTAACCGCTGCATGGATTGTGATGAAATTTGGGCAGCGGTATGCTGTGGGGTCGTAGTAGGTAATGTTCGTATAATTTTGAAAATCGGTGCATAGGCGGCGGAGTAATTAGCAAAAAACAAAAAAAAGTAAATATTGCTGAAACTTCGTTTTTAGGCGTTTTAGGGGTCCCTGATCATTTTCTACTTTTTTTTGGGTGGGGGTGAAATTGGGGTGGTTGGGGGGTGGGAGGTTATAAAATTGAAAAATTTGTTGCTTTCATAATAGACTGTCCACTGACCTGTGAAGGAAGACCTGGCGACATAAATAACTTTTTTAGGCCCATCCGAACATTGCCTTGCCTATTACAGAAAGCAAAGGACTTAGAATTTTTTCTGATGTAAACATACGAGAGTATTGCTTTAGATCGTTGTAACGAGGAAACTGTTGAATTGATTTTAATGAAATTTTGAACCAGTATTACTACCATGGCGAAGATTGAAAACGCGTATGGTTTTGATAAATCGTGCCAGTGGCGGCGCAGAAATAATAAAAAAACTAAAAATATAAAAACAGCTCAAACTTCGTTTTTAAGCGTTTTAGATGTTCCTGATCATTTTCTGCGTTTTTTGGGTGGGGGTGAAATTAGGGTGGTTGGGGGGTTGGGGGTTGAAAAATAAAAAAATTTCTTGTACTCATAATAGGCTGTCCACTAACCTGTGAAGGAAGACCTAGCGACACAAATCACCTTTTTAGGTCCATCCGAACATTGCCTAGCCTATTACGGAAACGAAGGGACTTAGAATTTTCTGTATACTATTCGAGAATTTATTGGTTTAAATCGTTTTGTATTTTGTAACGTGGACACTATTAAATTGATTCTAATGAAATTTTGACACAGTATGTTGTTACCGTGGTGAGAATGGAAAACGCGCATGTTTGTTAAACATCGTGTCAGTGTCAGCGTAGCAATAATCAAAGAACGAAAAGTATGAAAACAACTCAAATTCGGTTTTTAGATGTTTTAGGGGTTCCTGGTCATATCCTACCAGTTTTTTGGGTGGGGGTGAAAGTGAGGTGGTTGAGGGGTGGGGGGTTGTAAAACTGAGAAGTTTGTAGTATCGATAATTGGCTGTCCATTGTCCTGTGAAGGAAAGACCTAGCGGCATAAGACAATTTTGGGGGGGGGGGGCTGGTGATTATTTGGTTGCAAAGCTTCATGCTATGGAAAAATAATAAACTGGTATCAGCGTAATGTGTGGGAAGTACTGAGTCAATCAACTTGACTTCATTTTTTCACTTGGGAGTCCTTGGAGACTCGTTGCCACAGTTTTGTTTATATGGATTACGAGAGGAGATTGTTTAGGAAAAACGTAACAAGCGGGAGACCAAAATTCCAACAAAGGGGTTTTCGGGGTCTTTTTCACGAATATCTGCAGATATGTTGTCTTTTGACTTTGTATTATTAACTAATGTGGTCTGGCTACAATATTTAAGGTGTTTCACAATCTATTCTATAAATCCGGATGTTATATGGAGTTGGGTCTCTGATTTAAGTCTACTCTAGGTATTACGTCCTGAGGGATTGCAGGCTCGTGGATTTAGGTGTATCTATTTCAACCTTTACTGATCCTCTTTATTTATACACTATATTTATTTTATGGTTGTGGAAACCGTGGCGGCTGCCGGGACAGCCTAATCATCTTATCAATAGAGATAAGTGGGATGAATCACGTGTCACGAACTATATATACGGTTTCCTCTAACCAGCCCTTTTATATGTTGTTTACTGTTTATATTTATTTATTGATCTATTTGTGTGCTTAGATACCATGCTTGCTATGCTGTTATGCTTGCTATGCTACTATGCTTGCTATATGCTATGCTTATATTTTAGATACACTATTCCAATTACATCCTTTATTTACGGCTTTATGTGTTTGTTATATTTATTTATATATGCTGATATTTTACATTTTTCCACATCCTATCCATATTTCTCTCCCTGACATTGAACAGAGATCTAGCCCACCATGTATTATTATTATTCATCATTTAGACTGTGAATGTTAATAACCATTACTTTATTATACAAATATCAATAATAAGAGCCAGTTTACCACTATTATTAAGACATTTTTGAATCGTATATTTCAACATATCAAGATATAAATACTTCAGCAGTAAAATATATGCAATACAAAGCACTCATGATTTATAAATACAAGATTCAAGTAAAAAAACCCATATCATAAACACTCAGCACTCATGATTAATAAATACAAAACAAATGTTAAGAAACAAATAATTAAAAAACAATATCATAACATTTCTGTGTTTGATTTCATTCTCTCTGAGTTGGTACACATGCATGCTAAAAGAATCTGGTTAACACGGGCATACACACACCATTGGGTTTAGAACCACTAGACGTCTTGATCACTTTGGCTATTTCAAAATTTGGTATCGGTTTTGACAGTGACCAGTCGCTCACTACAGCTTCAAAATTTGTTGAGGTCTCAAATAAACGAGGACGACAGAAGGCAGAGTCACGAAATGTATTTTATATAAGCCAGTATTCAAACAAATTGATAAATCAAAAACAAAAAGAAAAACCACGTTTTTAAAGAACATCGGACTAAAAAGTTTGAAACAATTTTGAAAATAAGCTTCAAACAGTAATGTACGAAAAATACTAGTTTGATTGTAAACAAAGCGTCGGGCACTCAATTTTTTTTATGGTCAGCCTCCCGCAAAGGCTAAAAGCCTATGTCGCTGTAGAAGCGCTGCGAGAGGATAAGTGTCAGTGCACTTTAGATTTGAAACGCTGCTGGTTATAGCCGGCGGGAAACAAATTCCCCGGAAGCTCGTTCCACAGCGTCGAAGTTCTCCAAAAGAAGGAATGCTGGAAGAGACTGGTTCGGGGAGTAAGGACCTCGACCTGGTAAGGATGAGCTCGCAGAGCCTCTCTGGTGTTCCTCGTTCGGACTGCCTTTGCTGTTATTACCCGGGAACACTCGAACATCTTCCGTGATAGAATCTGTAGAATAGGGACAGATCAGCCACCCTTCTTCGATGTTCCAGGCTATGGAGGTCCTTTGTGAGTTTAGGCGGATCGATTAGTCTAATTGCTCTCTTCTGGATGGTGTCCAGAAGCTTTAGAGAGTGCTTCGCAGCGCATCTTCACACATGGGAGCAATACTCCAGCGATGGTCGGATCTGTGCCTTGTAGAGCAGCACTAGTTCCTCTGGTGTGTACAGCTTCCTACAGCGGAACAAAACTCCAAGCTTCTGGGATGCCGTTTTAGCAATACTGACGACGTGGTCATGTTGTTGTTGATGTTGATCCCCAAAAGCTTGACGGAAAGTGACTCGTCTATGGGGTGACCCTCCATTTCCACTGTTGGTAAGCCAATGTGAGACTTCTTTGTAAGTGTTGTTGGCTGGGTTTTCTGTACGTTGAACTGTACTTTATTTACCAATCCCCACTCGACAATTTTTCTGGTATCTGCGTTGATCTGTGAGGCATGCTGCTGTCGCCGACGTACCATCTCCTGGGATGATAGTGGCTTGCCTGGTTCCATGCACGATATTAATGTACTGTCGTCTGCGAAGCTGTAGATTGGATTGGATGTTATTTCCAGCAGCTCGTTGATGTACAGCAGGAACAGTGTAGGGGATAAAACAGATCCCTGAGGAACACCGGCGTTTAATGAAAATACGTCCGATGAACAGCCTTCAACTACAACAAACAGAGATCGGTCGTTCAAAAAGCTATTCAGCCACTGGCTGGGATTAATTCCTTGGAAATCTACAGTAGAGTTGGCTGCGAAAAGCCTCCCTAAGATGTCTGCATTTTTCTTTAGGAGCAGAAGCGATGGACTTGTCCTCTCTGGTCAATGGTGGTATTGAGGAATAGGGAAAGTTCTGACTAACAGCCTTAGCTACAGACCAGAATGTTCTGGATGAACTAGGACATAAGAGGAGCTTGTTCTTAATTTTTTTGTTGTGTTCCTCCTTGCTGTTGTCAATTACGCGTTTACAGTGGTTTCTGGCGTCGATAAAACTGCGGTGGTTCTCGGCGTTTGGATTTTTCCTCCATTCCTTGTAATGTATACAATGCTGATTAAACCATGCCTTGTTTTATTTATTTATTTACAATAGATTGCATCGATTCAATAATTTGCATTTTTCTCGAAAACGGTTAGCCCTATCGAGATGTACCAAGAGACCATTTTTACGTAGAAATCTCTGAAATACCATATTCTAAAATCAAACTGTCAAAAAAATTACCATTTAGAAAATGGGGTTATTTTTACCCTTAACTCCTGAGTATGATACGCCTCTGATTAAAATTAGGAAATTATGAATCCAGAATCAGGTTCAGCGTCAAAAGTTTACCCATCGTACCTAATTTCGTAATTTTGTTGAATGGTTTCGAGAATATCGAGGGAAAACCGTCTTCAGGGTGCCCCAGGCAAAGGAGCGTAGCTCCCTTAGGAAGCATTTCCGGACCCATGTTCATATGACATTTTCTTTCTATTTTTCGGAGTACTATTCGTGGTTAAAGTTTGTTAACATACTTAATTAACACCCTGTAGATTAGCAATTATCAGCACTTTCTGTCAGGTTTATTTGCATCACGTGGTTCTTTTCTAACTTGTCGAATACTGGTAAGATTCATTTAGGATTAAGTGAAAAGTTAATCAGAACGTGTTCTAACTTGTCACAAATTTGATCGACTTCTTGGCGGTGTAAAAAAAAGCCCGAGAAATTTACCTTCACAGCTTGTTTTTTGGGAGCATCATGATTGTGCCCATTATTTCTTTTAAGAACGATCTCTTCCGATTGATCCATCAGCAAAGATGCTATGCATCCTCTTCTAGAGCAGCTGTAGGCTATACATCTCTTCGGAACGTATACTCTTCAGGGACTATTAATTTCTTCGATTTCACACTCAACGTAGTCTCCATGATGAAAAAGTAGAACACAAACAATACTCACATACAGCAACTAAGGATTGCAAACTACTGAAATATTTTCATTAAGGGTAGTTTTATATACCTACAGAAGCCGGATAGTCATTTAAATAATCTACGAAGTAACTGTAAGCTACCGCAAGTCGTAAGAAGACAGATGGAAGTTCGCAAGAATAAAAGGGATGTTGTCATTAGGAATATCAAGCTTAATTTTCTTTCGGCGCGCAAGTGACCGATGCCGATGAAGGAACCCTTTTTGTAAACAGGTAAAAATCAAACCGCGCGCGCTCGTGACCGATTACCATATCTTCCTATATGCGCAAAGCTGTAATAATCATAAACCAAAAATCTGACATCTTTGATCATATTATACGGTTATTATATTAAATACATATTTTCAATTTAAAACTGAGAAAGCCTTGGAAGTAAGAACACTGAAATATTAAAGCAAGCAGATGATCTTCAGCGCAGCATTTCATAATCTTGGTGCAAACAGCTCAAGATTTCGGTTTTGTTGGAACAAGAATTTAACGGCATCTGTATAAGCATGCGGCAATTTTACGTTATATAGTATTTTTCCAAATTCATTTTGAAAATACCAATTGCCAAAGAATATAAAGAATATGTACCCCACTTTTGAACTAGATTAATATGTTACTCACGGTCCGCCATTTTTTATATTCCACTCAAAACTACTTACATAAATATCTTGCATATCACGTGCATACTTGGTACTTATATACAAACAGCTGTATGAGGTCCCCACAACCACAACTCCGCAATAATACTTTCATGAGCGAATAAGAATATAAAACAGACACAGGTAAAATTATGAATAATTAACAGATAACGTATGTTGCAAAAGTTTTGAGTATTTCTTTCAAAACTCGGGAGGTAGTTTCACCGTTGGAAACAATTCAGAAATCGTTACCATAGTAAGCAGTCAGCATCTAAACGTAACAATAAAACCATTTTGGTTATGATATAAGTTGTCAAAATGTCGTACAAATTAGATATTCGGAAGAGTATTTTTACAGTCTAGTTGGACTACTTGAAAAAAAAAGAAATAGTTCGCCTATATCAAGATCAAAATATTTCTGTTGCCACAATTTATCAAGCGATCCGTGAATGCGAAGAAGGTATTTATCCATTGTATAAATTTACCAAAAAGTGGACGTCCAATAAGACGTTGAATGCTGCTACAGTTCAAAGAGTGGCCAACAGAAGTGAACATCTAGTTGGAATTCCAACACGAAAACTTGGACGTATTTTTCACGTTAATGCTAGCACAGTCTGTAGAGAAATGAAGAGAAATAACTTAAAATTCCGAAAAGAAGAAAATGTCCAAAGTATTCCCCAAATCAGTTAGAGAGAATTCCTCAATGCTGTCGCAATTTATATCGTACTCATTTTGCTGGCCTCATAAAAATTCTTCTTGACGAACTCGAATCAGAAATCAAAAGTAATGATGGTTTTTATACAAGAGACTTTGAAGCCTGTCCAGATAATGTAAAATTTAAACGAAAAGAAACGTTTAAAAACAAAGTGTCAGTGTGGTGCGCTATATCAGACAACGGTATTTCACAGCCGTAAGTTACACGAGTTAGGGCCGAAGCGGTTACCGCAGAAGTCTATACCCAAAGATGTTTGCCTAAACTACTCAATTTTATTAATACCCATCATGCTAATGACAATATAATGTTTGGCCAAATATGGCCACAATTCATTATGCTTTGCGCACGAGAAACTGGCTTAATAGAACAACACGGAATATCTTTTGTACCACGAAACGACAACCCTCAAGCAAGACCTATCGAAACTTTTTGGGCTCAACTGAGTGCCAAATTTTATAACAATGGCTGGGACGCTCAAAACGAACAGCAGTTAAGAAGAAGAATAATGCTAAAGATCAGAGTACTTGATTTAGAATCTGTCCAAAACCTAATGAGGAACATTAGGAGGAAATTTCGAGCCGCGGAAGATCATGGCCCATTAGCAGTACTTTAATATCACTTTTATATTAAGAAATATTGTTACTTTTTCTAGTTCTTGTTACAGTTCAAATATATTATTGTGAGATATTTTTTTAATTTTTTGAAAAACTTCTCAAAACTTTTACAACATACGTTATCTTAAGGCTTGTGGCGATCTGTTGATGTGCAAGAACCAACATTATCATAAATCTCAACAGTACTCACAGTACTCAAGCTGTTTGTATTCTTGATCGAAGTAATAGTAGATCAGTTGGAAAATATGCTGCTCTTACTAAAACTTTATAATAAGTATTGAAACCAAAAATATATTTTCCTCGGTTCAAATTAACCATAATTTCCTCTTCAAGTAAATTTTCTTCGAGCAAGAACAGAGGTTCTTGTCGCGAATATATCGGTATAAGGTTATCAGAATTCTTGAATTGAGAATTTATTTTTATGTTTGCACAGGTATAAGATCGGCTCAATAGCTCTATTTCTACGGAGACTCTTTATAACTTGAGGTGAAGCGTTTGTAGATAACTTCATCTATATGAGGTGGAAAATTGTATATGATGACGAAGACCGTTGAGGAATTGCTATATTCTCCTTAAAGACGCAGAAATTTTCCATACATTTTCGAACGGAACCTCTAACATGAGAACTCCTTATCTGAAAAAGGCAGGCGCTTTGACTCTATCGGCAAATCCTTATTTATCTGATTTTGCTTATTATATCATACCCTGTTCTTATCTAAATTTATACTGCAGAGGCTTCACAAGTCTGCGAAAACGAAAGAAGAAAACCACGACTCAGGTTTGACATTCTGTACTGATTAAGGCCGGTTTGTCAATGTCCAGTTAAATATTTATCTGGAAGTTAACGGTTAACTGTTGAATAAATTGTTTAGACAATTTAAGGTTAAACTTACTAAGGGCTGGTTTCTCAACGTCCAGTTGAATGTGTCAGATAGGTAGCTGCCAGCTGGCGTTTCTATCGATACAACTGTCAGGTAAGATTTACGTGACTTCGTAAGTTTAGTCTTCAATTGTTTAAACAATTTATCTAACAGTTGCTGTTATCTTGCAGATAAATATTTAACTGGACATTGAGAAACCGGTCCTGTTCACGTAAATCTTATCTGACAGTTATATCCATAGAAACGCTTACTGGCAACTACCTATCTGACACTTTTAACTGGACATTGAGAAACCGGCTCTTTTAGTCAGAAAATCTGATGCTGTGGTACAAGTGATTTAACACCTGAGATGGTTCATTATTTAAAAAAATCTCTCAATTGGCTTGGCTTGGTACTTTCCATAGCTTCTCGGAAATAATAAAGATTTTCCCCACTATACCTATAGACACTATATTTGTAATAAATAATCATGAACATATTAAAAAAATGTGCATACGAGGTCTTGATGTATGACAAGAATGCTTAATTCAACGAGCAATAAATAGAAATAATTGTTTTACAAAGCTATAAAAACGTAGAAAAAATGTTGTTGTTTTCAATTAATTATTAGAATTTGTATGCTTTTCAATTACCTTAATAGCTATTTATGTACATACATTAGGTCTTTATAGACAACGAATCTTAATAATTTCAGCAAGTCGATAAGGCCTGATTATGTACGAGTTGATACAAAGCTTTATGTTCGTCTGCAATGCAGAAATTTTATTTTCTGAATGGCAATTATTCGTCGCCTTATGACTGAAAAAGGTTAAATGAGCTTTTGATTTTTTACCTTTGTAACCAGCGACCTTAGCTTAGCCGTTAATTTTGTGACACGTCATCATAATAAAAAAAATGGATTAAGCGGGAGAAGAAAAAATAAAAAATTTAGCTGCCAGCGCCAAAGAATCTCTCTTACCCACTAGATCAAAAAATGCTTGCGAAAATATGTATGCAGCCTATAACAAGTGGTGTAAACCGGAAAAAATTGCAAAATCGACAGAAGACAGTGTTTTGACTTACTTCAATAATGAAGCCGACGCCGACGATACCGCGTTAATAGCAGAGAATATAAGTGACCTCCAGAATCTTGTCAATAAAGTCGTGGAAGTGAGTGAAGAGTTAGGACTAACACTAAATACGAAGAAAACTAAACTCATGGTAATCTCAAAGAAACATATAGACAACGCTAATCTATATGTAAAGGGCGACAAAGTAGAACGGGTAAAACATTACAATTACTTAGGAACCAACATCAATGAAACAGACGACTACGTCAAGGAAATCAGAATACGAATAGAGAAATCCAGAAGTGCTTTCAACAACATGAAGCGTATATTGTGTAGTCGAGACTTAAGCTTAAAATTGAGAGTACGGCTGCTTGAGTGCTATGTGTTTTCGGTTCTCATGTATGGGATGGAGGCATGGACCTTGAACAAACAATGCCTGAATAAACTGGAAGCATTTGAAATGTGGACTTACCGTAGAATCCTAAAGATCTCATGGGTTGACAAACTCACTAACAAGCAAGTACTGGAGAGAATCGGCAAAGAAACACAAATAATATACACAGTCAAATCAAGAAAATTACAATACCTGGGCCATATTATACGTGGGGAAAAATATGAACTTCTGCAATTAATCATGCAAGGCAAGATCAAAGGGAAACGAAGCATTGGCAGAAGAAGGATGTCCTGGTTAAGAAATCTTAGAGAATGGTTCGGATGCAACTCCAACCAATTGTTCCGTGCTGCAGCATCGAAGATTAGAATTGCTTTGATGATCGCCAACCTTCGTAGCGGAGATGGCACATAAAGAAGAAGAATAATGAAGTGAAAACTTCTCAATAGTAGTAGGGGAGACCGGGGCAGAATGGGATACTTAAAGAAAAACACATCATATAAAGAAAATTAAATGTTTTATTGTATTAACCTTTAGTCAGGTAGGAACATAAGGATTTAGATTAAGTAATGCAACTTTTTTTAGCAACTAAACCATTCAGACTTTGGCGAAAAGTAGCAAAAATCAGTATAACTTTTTTTTCCCATTATGCCCCGCCATTGGGGCATAATGGGAAATGACACGGGGGAAAATGGGAACATACTTCAGTACGGCTGAAAACGTTCAAAAGTATGTGCTTTATCGTACTCGTCATCAACTCCAGCGCAGGAATTATGGGCCCAAGCATGCTATACATCACCGATCCTGTGACTGCGAATATAAGTATTCACTGTAAATCCGAGCACAGTCACCACAATCTTCTTGTGATAAGTCAGTATCCATCTCAGTTTCTCTTTTAGTCCTCTTAATTTTACCCTGTTTAGGTTTCTTAGCATGCTTTTTCCCCAGATTCATCTTTTGGTCTTTCTTTCATTAGTGTTGTTGCCAGATTTCTTTTTCTTAGTCTTTAGTTCTTCAGTCTTCTTTTTTTTACTGTTTGTTTCTAATTTTTTTCTAAGTTAATTCTTAGATGGAAAATTCGTCGTCAATCTTACCTCGTTTCCTTGTCTTTGTTTCTTCAGTTCTAATTTCTTTTGGTACAAATATAATATCTGCCGGGCTAACCAAAAACGAGGAATATGCCATTTGCTTTCTCATTCTTCAATAAATAGTGATAATGGAGGTCTTTTATGATCAACTATGGCTGTGCCAGGAAAAATAGTAGGGTTAGAGAGAGGTTCCGTTTCACCACAATGGCTGTTAATAGATAAAGTTGAAGCATTAGGCTGAGATTTTGTTTGAGAAGTTGATGCACTTGATTTTCGACTGAAAAAAATTAAAGACCAGATAAGAAATACATAGCATATATAGTACGGGGCAAGACGGTATAGTATCCCGTCATGCCCCGTCCGTTTTGCCCCAACAAACATATAAAATGGTAAATTCAAGAATTTCTAACCTAAACCAGTTAAGGCTACAAACGGTATCTAATACCAAAACTCCATCCTACCGCTACGGCTTCTGGTTAAACAGATTGCTAAAACTTTGCTACTCACCTAATAGCACATCGATGTTTATGACAAAACTTTTTAAAATGAGGAGGAAATTCAATTTTTTCTCACACCGCAGCCAATACGAGCAGCGCCACATTCCTCATTGGTTGACCGACGTAAGCCAACTAAAGGTCGAACTAATAACACTGTTGCCAGCGCATTTCAGTGTATCAATCATGCATAGGAGCACTTTTCCTGTTCTGCCCCAGACCTCGTTTTGCCCCGGTCTCCCCTACGTACTCAATGTTAAAAGAAAGGCAGATGGACACAAACCGAAAAAATCTTTGACTCCAAGGCGACAAGATGTGAATAAGTTTCTATCTGTAGCAGACGAAGAGCAATATTTGTATTGTGTAAGACTTTCGCGGCTATGATCCGATGAACTGTTGGTTATTGGACTGTTCGGCCGACGTCGATACGCTCCGCTGCCTTGACGTCGGCGCGCTTCGCTGCTTGACGTTTCGCCAACACGAGTGGTCGGCATCCTCAGAAGCTGATGTCAACTACTAAGAGCTCTCTCAGAACACGCCGTACAAGGGACGCCAAGGCGGCGAAGCGTGTCGACGCCGGCCGAACAGCTTAAGCACCAACAGTTCATCAAAGCGATATTTGTTAAGCAGGGTATATTTCTGTAAGAATGACAGTGACAGTTGAGCCATAAAGTGGTCTCCAATAAAGTAGTCGACTATGGACACTAAACGAATTCATGAATGAAGTGTTTAAGATGCAGTTGTTTCAAATCCATGTCATTCAAACAATTTACTACTCAGGTTCGAAGCAATTGCAGGTTGGCTTATAAATTCAAAATAGGGTGTATTCATTCTAATGAAATATACTATCATTCCAATACTAATATTAGCGTATAAATGTAACTATTATAGATAGTTTATTTATACTTAAACAGCTGATACTGATCCAACTGCATGAGATCACTGCTTCCGTAAAGACCACATATAATACTGAACACAAAACAGGTAGGTTTATTTCTCCTTCTCAGACGTATACCGTAACCTAGCTATAATTTTTTCGGTATTCTGTGATGATACGGGTTATAGAATTACCAATATCTGAGAAACAAGAAGTAAAGACATATTTCTCAAAACGCAATTTTGAGTAGGTCTGTCAAGTATAGAATATATCGATAGATATAGATTACCACTGCTATACATGGATAAATATGCATCACAATATTATCGTTCTAATTATTCCATTTTGTTATTATTTATTTACTTTCTCAATTTAAAATTTGTCGCAGAATGATGATTTAAATCCTAAATAATTATGGGAAATGTAGCATTAAAACATTCATATCAATTTGAAGAATCATATTAATCACATGCGAAACGTATTATATAAATTGTAACAATAAATATTGTTACGTACTAATTATGACAGCTAGAGTTTGCAACTGAAATTGAATATATATTATATTTATGGAAATGCTTGAACATTTATACAGGGTGTTTCAAATTCGACTCTCATCTTCGATTTTCTCTTTCGTTCTGCTTTTCTGGGCACTAGATTCTATAGGTACGTTTCAATTATTGCGAATGCTGCCATTTTTATTATCAGATTCTAACTGTATTCTAATTTGACGCTTATTGTTCACCATACAGACATGTTTGAGGCCCTGCACTTCTGCGCACTGCTGTGGCAACTTCCAATATGGAACTATTCTATAGTGAAAGTAACCTATATGTGCACATGGTGAAGTTACAAAATTTGTTTGTAAAAGATGTTGATCTACTGTGATGAACCTCAATTACTTTTTGAAGGATAAGGTCATTTAAACAAAAACTCCTAATTTTTCTATTTGCGACGTTTCACCTTATATTACGTCATCCTCAGGCAACAGAAAATCGAAGTTTTTATCGTTGGTACGAAAGTAACCAAAAGAATTTAACTAGATAAACATAACTGGATTAATAAAACACTGCCAACGATATTAAAATATAACGTTAGTGATGGACAATATCACATGAAATAGGGCATCGAATAACTATTGAATGAGTGGATGCAACCATCGAATGAATTCATTCGAAAAAAAAGTATTCACTAGACTATCAGCTGGATCAACCAACCTGCGCTGTGACCGCGACTGAATCGACAAATGCCGGATTACCAGACTTTATTGAAAAACTATTGAAAAGTATCGAGTAACGTATTTGAGATAGTGTCCGACCGAACATTCGGTTTCGGTTTCGGCCTAGTTTCGGCCAAAAAACGGGTTTCGGTTTAGTTTCGGTTTCGGCTGCCGTCCAGCGGAAACTACGGCTGAAACCGAAACTAAATTCGATTGATTCGGCGCTGCGATCGGACGCCCTCGAAGCACTAGTCTTCAAGCGAAGAAGTGTCATTTTGCTGGGTAGATGATGGTAATAACTTATCACAAGTTAAGAAGCCTACTTATCGGAGCCAAGCCTGCCAAGAAACGCAGATATTACTCTCACTAGAACTTCGGTCCATTTCTGTCTTTGAGAAAGGTTCCCCTAAAATTTATTTATTTAACGGATTAACCATTTACAATACAAGAATTCAACAAAAAGTAAATTACAACAGTTCAGAGAGCATATTCTCCGGCACAGTAGACTTAGAACTTTATGTAGGATATATAAAAATATAGAAAACTATAACAATGAAAATCTGGAGAAATACATAATAAAATAGCGTAAACTAAAACTAAGCCTAATGTAATATATGCTTCAGAGCTGTTTTGAATGAAGCTGGATGTGAGTCAAAGATTTCAAGGCGTTGTTGGAAGGCATTCGCAGTCTTTGACAACCTTGTTATTGGTTCGTTCATTCATTCCACGGTTTGTTGTACAGAATTTAACATGGAAGAGTTCTGTGTTTCTAGTTCTCCGGTCATCGACATTAAATTGAATGCAAGCAAGCAGTTCAGGACAGTCAATCAAACCATTCAACAATTTATGAATAAATCGCAGGTCATACTCGATTCTCCTACTCTCAAGAGATTGAAGGTTTAAAAGATTACTCATGGTAGAATTACTCACATCTGCCGGTAAGCTCATCTTAAATGCAGCATATTTGAAAAATTTATTCTGAAATTTTTCATTTGAGCTAATATCAACCTTAAGATGTGGAGACCAAACAACTGTATTATATTCAAGAATACTACGGACCAATGAACAATACAAAACTCTTGCAATATTTACTGAAAACAAACTAGCATTTCTTTTTATAAATCCTAGTGTTTTATAGGCTTTGGAGGTCATATCCATAAAATGAAATTTAAATGACATTTTGGCATCAAACAATATTCCTAAGTCTTTAATTTGGTTCTTTACCGATAATATTTGGTTTTTTATACTATAATTTGTGATTATGGGGCTATTGCTTCTTGAGAATGTGATTTGGTAACATTTGGAGAAATTTAATTTAAGTAAGTTAACATCACACCATTTAACAAAGTTATCTAAATCTAACTGCAGGGATATCGCGTCTTGTATTGTTGAAATTGTTTTGAACAGTTTGAGATCATCTGCATATAGTAAACAACAGCTAGATTCCAACAGAATTCACGTCTGCTTTACCGACGACTGTTTCCACTGAATAACTACTTCATGCTACTAGTCAAATTTATTCAGACTGAGGAAGCTATTTGCAAAGAAAGTTCATAAATTGTTGTTTCTCGCTTACAATATTACAATATAAGTTTGTCCAGTTATGAATACTGATAGTCAACAATAGCTGCGAAACTCGAACGAAACTCACAACAGTTTCTTAAATTCAGAGAAAACTCCTTACTTTCAAAAATACTTAGTAGTTGTACTTAGTATGTAGATACTTCAGAAATTTAGTTTTAAGGCAGCTGATTGATAACAGTGTCATATAGATTGACCAAAGTTGGTAATGTTATTTAGTAGATACAAAATATAATTTAAATATAAAATAGTTGATATTTGGTTCAGATTAACTTCTTATCTTAAAAAGTATAAATAATTTATTTGAAATAAGGTGTGATAATGCTGATGAAATGTTATTCATTTTTATATACATAAAAAAATTACTGACATTATATTGATGTTTCGGTTTCGGCCGAAACTGGGACGGAGGCCGAAATTTGGTTTCGGTTTCGGCCGTGAAAAGTAGTTTCGGTCGAACAGTAATTTGAGGGGGTAATTAAGGATTTTAAAGACCAATATTTCTGAAAAACATCAATACCAATACAGCTTGAAGTGTCTTTACATATTGCTTTCCAAACACAAAACAACTCAGATTCTATTTTGAATGCGTCTTGGTACGTGTCTAATGCAACCACACGTAGAGATCTTGATATTCCTTTCTTGTCAGATTTCATTAAACAAATTGCAAGTAATAGTTATGAACGCGCAACATCTCATTCAAATCCCCTGATAAGGTCTGCAGTGTCATATGACCCTGCATCCATACGGAAACACAAAAAAGCGATTGGCACTTCTATAACACCTATTTTTACTGTATCCTTAAACTATAAATTTACTATATTCTATCCTCAAATCTCTATACATAAATATATTTCTATAAATTTTTTTTAGAATGTTTGCTTAAAACATTTTTTGAAGAGACTTGCTTTTCTGCAAACATCAGTAATTTTTGGGCCGAAGGCTTTTGGCATACCCTAATGATTAACAGAAGTCAAGTCAAATAAACTAATATTACGAGTATTATTGGACCAAAGTTTACTGATCTCCCCAAACATGAAATATATTAGTAGGAGGTGGGGCAGTTTGGCGTGGGAAAATTTTGGAGACCGTGGGAAAATTTTAATGACCGTGGGAAACGGCGGCACCTTTGATGTGTGATTTATGAGAAATTTCTTTGACATGCGACCCTAATTAGCATATTATTGACGACCGACCTGACAGACCGTGGGAAAATTTTGGCGGCCGTGGGAATAATTTAATGACCGTGGGAAATTCTTGGAGACCGTGGGAAAGTTTTAATTGTCGTGGGGGCGGTGATGTGAAAAGCAAACGGCACCGCCCACGCTTGGTGAGGCATCCTCCAGCCTCCAGCGCTTGGTCAGATACCCGCACGCTACTCCCCATGATTTTAAATAATATTTGCCCCATATGCAGTAAAGAAAATACCTCTGCTGTACCGGTGGCTTGAACCCCGACCGCCCGCCTAAAAGCCAAACCCGCTACCACTAGGCTACGAAGCCATGTACCGAACGTTTGCAAGAAATGAAATAAGGGTGAATAAGACAGACAACACCGGCATGCGGCTCGCAGTCGGGCGTCAAGTGTTCTGACTCAGTCGTACAGCAGTGAGCTATGGGGTGGAGTAGGTAGGTAGCCAGTATTTGAAGATTGCGTTTCATGATGAGGTCGTCGCGGAATCTCGGTCGATTATCGTCGAGTGGTCTGACTCGGTCGTATAGCAATATGCGATACCTTTGTAGCAGTTGTTCAGTTAATGTTGTACGATCTTGTCATCGGAGGGATGTGTCTTCATCGGTCGTCGTCAAGCGGTCGGACTCGGATTTACATCAATGAGTTAAGGCCTGTAGTAAATATTCAGTATTTGAAGGCTACGTTTCATGATCGGGTCGTCGAGGAATCTTGGTCGATCATTGTCAAATGATCTGACTCGGCCGTATGGCAATGAGTTAAGGGCTGTAGTAGGCATCCAGTATCTGAAGGTTGTATTTCATGATGAGGTCGTCGAGGAATCTCGGTTGGCTATCTTAGAGTGGTGTGACACGGTTGTATAGCCACGAGCTACGAGCTGTAGAAGACATCCAGTATTTAAAGGTTGTATTTCATGATCCGGCCATCGAGGAACCTCGGTTGATCAGCGTCGAGTGGTCTGCCAAGGTCGTATAGCAATAAGCTATGGGTTGTAGTAAGTATCCAGTGTTTGAAGATTGTGTTTCATGATGAAGTCGTCGAGGAATCTCGGTCGATCATCCTAGGTTGGTTTGACTCGGTAATATAGCAATAAGCGACGCCTCGTAGAGGAGTCTACACCGATCGTCGTGGCGTAGTTTGCTTTGTTCGTATAGCATTAGACAACGTCTTGTAATAATTTTTACGTTTTCTGATGTTTGAGTTTTATTATTATGTCGTCGAGGATTCTGTATCGTTCATCATCGTATGGCCTGGCTTGGTCGTATAGTACAGTCTCTTCGGTCGGCGTCGAGTGGACTTACTCGATCGTATATTATTAGGCCACTGTATTGAGTGTCCAGTATTCTGAAATTTGTCTTTCGGGTGTCTCGATCGGCGATCATCGACTGGTCTGACTCTGCTTTATGGGTGTGAGTCGGATGGTAGTGTAACGCTTTCTGTTAATGATAGGGATCTTAAATATACATGGAGACATATCCGAGAAAAACTCTACGTTGACGGACCCCTTAAAGCTCTGGTCAAACTACAATTTTTTGGTTAATCAATTCTCTTTTTCTATTTTATGTTAAATAGATAGATCCTATACGAACGTCATATGGGGGTCCCCAGTCAACCTGGTATAGTTGTTATATTAAATAATGTGTAAGGAAAACGGGGCGATATATAGATGGACAAAAAAAGGAATATGTGCTTATCAGTCAGCAAAAGCTGTCCAAGGGAGTCCACGAGGAGGTTAAGCACGCCTCCCTCAGGATAAAAGGATGATAAAGTGGAAAGCCCATGCACATACACACACACGCCCACACGTGTCTAGTTTCCTATTTATTGTTAAGAGTGGTTATGCGCACCTGGATTATAATCTCTCTTTGTGCAATATCCATTGCAATACAACCTTTGATTTTAACATCTGTTCATCTGTAAGTTTAGCAGGTGCCATCCAGCAATATACGAATGTTAAACAGTCCAGCTGCATGAATGCCAGACCCCAGGTTATTAGGAACAGTTCAGTAGCTGGAAGTGTTCACCGGTTTGACTAGTAATGGGTCTTTTCTAATTCGGTAGAGGAGTATACATATCAATTTTCTTTTATATACGTTTGTTTTTAATCTTCTTCTATTTTTGTCTTTTCTCTTATCTTTTTTTTTTAATTTTTAACATTCTCCAACAGCACGAACATCGGTCTCTAAGTTAATAAAGACAGTTCATTATTTCGTTGGAGTAGCATTGCCTCTTTTGTTTTGCCAGTGACAACCCCTCCCCCATACTTAGAAGACACCTGCTCATTCTTGGTCAGAAATAACAGTATTTCATCTATTTAATTAAAAAGCTGATGCACCTTTTCAGAAATATTATGTTGAAAACTGTGGTTTCCCAGCACGCACTGTTTATACTACACCACTCCATAAAATTCCAATGGACGCGGGGATTTAATCATGAGTGCGAGGTCTTTCCACTCTCTCAAAGGATGGGATAAACAAGGGAGTGGTTGGGATAAACTTATGAAGGATATATCATATCGTATCATTTTATTGGTCAAATCTCACAAATAAACACTGTATTTGCCTACAATAATCAACATCAGTAACAAAAATTGTCTTTACAATACGGCAAGTAAGATACAATATCATTTCATGAGCCATAGAATAATTATGTTTTAATTTTTTTGTATCCAAATGGCACTGAGCTGTAATCTGGTAGAAACTTTCGCTTTAAAGAATTTAGCTGATACTTTTTCTTGCAAGGTAGAGTGATAACTTCATGCTCCTGTGTTCGCCTGATCTGTTTAGACATAACGTAAATAGGTTCGTCTATATTTAAAACCATATCTTTGATTGTGTCAAAGTTGATAATACGAGACGCTTCGTAGGTGAGAGATATTCCTTTAACCTTGCAAACAGTTTTAAATGTCTGATCTCTGTTAGACCACAACTTATAACTATAATTTTTAGGCCCTCCAGACACAAACTCTGTGATATACGAGCCAGCCCCGTCTTTTTCTAATTCATCTGTCATTTCACCGATAAAATCGCCTGTAGGTATATCGTTCTCTCCAGGTCTTGATACGTAAATACAGGAATCTGTATCATAGTACAGGCATCGCTCCTGAAGTACCTCTAGATAGCTATATAGCTTCATTCTAGCTTGAGCTGTGACAAATGAAGCCACCACTACATTTACAGTGGCTAATGAATCATAAGCTTCTTCCCTGTACTCCCAATTGACAATCAATGTATTTTCATTGACAGGTAGTACAGTATTGATGTGCTTTGAAGGGCATGACATTAAATTAAAGAAATCTGATGGCTCGTTGATAATTGATGTTTTAGGTTGGTTCTCCCGCTGGCCAAACTTACCCCAAAATGAGTTTAGTATTAACTTTGCTAGAGACCTTAAACCTGGATTATCAACTATTTTAGAAAATTCTAGTAAAATATCTTCTCTTTCAAAAAACTGCTCAATGTACCTATCTCTTTCAGTCTGAGATTGAAAAGCCTGGGGCCAACCAGATGATTCTTGTTTCACCTTTATGAATTTATTCATCATAGCCGTAAACAACCCTTCTTCAGTACCTTTCTTAAATTGAACAGTATCGTATGCCCATACCTCGTATACCTCGATAAGCTGGTACCCCATCTCAATTGCTTTCACTACCTCTTCAACGACCCACGTCCCCGATAAAGCACGCTCATCCTCAGAGTGCACACATTCTCCACCGTTGAGGTTCTCTCCGCACTGTCTACACAGAACAAACATGAGCCTATTATTCATTTTCTGAGGTAACACAGGATGAAATAAGTCAGTAGGGGGTAGCACCTTACATTTAACAAGTCCAGAAATATCTGTTAATATGGGACATTCTTTTCCTACAAATACTTTCGGATGTCCTACAGGGAATTTTCCATACTTACAAACCCATGGGTAGAGGGAGCACACATCCACGTATTTTATCTTTTCATTACCTTGAATCTTGTAATACTTGCAGGAGTTTCCTGTACGACCACCGTAAAACGCATCTCTAGGATCTAGAGGTTCATGCAAAACAAGAGGATGATTTTCGGCGTAATGCTGTAATTTCATGTTTTCAGCCAATCGATTCTTAAATTCGCATTCCCACATTACGGTAACCTCAAATCCTAAAGACTTTAATCTTGCATTCTTAGCCATAGTCGCTTCGTAACGTGAATTCAGTGTTTCCGTTGGTTCTTCTTTTAGAGGTATATCTCTCTGATGCGTGAAACATTGAGGGCATCCATGGTAGTAGCATCCTTCAAATTCAAATATCTGTTTGGTATCTGGACTGTAGCCATCTACCTTCACCCCACCCACGCGGGCCTCTTCTCCCTTTGCAGCATGTTGTATGTTTATGTTTCTACTTTTTTCCTCCAGTACCAACCACTTTATGGCCAGTTTTGATTGATTGTTTCGCATTCGGTATCCTCCCTTTGGAATTATTCCGATGGTGTTTGGCTGAAGAAAATTTCTTCTATACACTATATTACATGCTGATGCTATTGTCACCGCCTCCATAAATGGACATACACCGGTTTCCTCAATCAACATCTCTCTAAACTTTAGACATGACTGTGTCAGAATATCTACATCCGATACACAGTACTGTACAATTTCATTTTGGAAGTCGAAAACGTAGTTCTGCGCTACCATTTCAGAATGCCACTTTACCATTTCATTCCTTGCTTTTTCGTCTTTTAAATTATCCGGATCGTAAAACTTGAGAGCAGGGATAGGTCCGACATAATTTTTGTTTGCCGAGCAATTGAAGAGATGGGGAAAATAACCTTTTGACAGCTCTGCAAAACCAAATGCCTTAGGCAATTTAGAAAGGGCCATGTTGAAATAATTTAACGAATCGAGAAATTTCACGTTACCAACAGTCATGGATATCAACTTAGTACCCCCTCATGATGAGATCAGGAGTGAAATCTGTGTTTGTTAGAATGCAATTGAGTACGAATTGATGATCGAAACCTCCTCCGTTATGTGCGATAACAAAAACATGTTTGAATTTTTTGCGAATTTGGAGAACATGATCCATAAATGTAGGAATAACTTTTTATTATCGCTGATAATTTTTTGCCTGAACCCCGCAAGTTTGGCAGTAATAAAGTTGTTGCTCCTTAATACAACTGAAACAACGCTGGTTCAATACACAAAGATTTGGTTCGTGAAGAAAGGACGTTACAATATCTTCCTTGTCATTTCTGGGAAGAACTTTTTGGCGAGATACTTCTTGGGTGGTTTCGAGATCATAAAAAATAAACAGAAAATCCTTGACCGGGGGTGCCTTAGTGTGTTTTTGTATGTAGCAAAGATGACCGGAAGGATTCTGTTTATTACAAATTTTGCAAAAGACTTCTCCACAGGTATGTAACCTGTTGGTAGGCACGATTTTAAAACATTCCTCACATCGACGGATTTTTTCACATATTCGGTATTGATAATGGTTTTCTAAACATGTTTGTCCGCGAAGGAACCTTTTACATGAGTCGCACTTTATCGATAATTCATCACCGGAACAACGAGGCGACTGTTGACATCCTGAACATGTTCCTCCGCATCTATGAGCCTTTTTCGAATTAAATGGAACATGACATTCTTCACAAAAATAACTACAACTAAATGCCGCTGTGAGCGAAGATATAACATTATAGTGATTATTATGATGAAGTAAGTTTAAAGAAGGACCGACACCAGAACCTTTAAACATTACATCACGACCCTTTGATCCATATGCGTAAACAATAATTTTGTAATCTATCAAATGTCTTTGGAATTGTTGTAGCTGGGGAAATGCCAGCCCCCTCTTCAGGTATGAAAACTCCAGAAGCCTCAGTCAGTAGCCTAGCTCTTTGCTCCTGTAATTTACCGACATCCTGGCGTACTTTTTTAAAATCAGGGTCCTTATCTGTTAAAGCTTTAGCGACCACAAGCGCACGAGGTAAGCACAAGTTGTCATTATTCTTAATGGAAATAATACCTTTCCGTTTAATACATTCTTCGTTAAAAGAATTATATTTTAGAGTTCTAGATGATCCTCGACCCATTGGAAGACTCACAGATGTTATACCCAAGCAAAAGTTTTCAGTATTCAATCCACTAGAGTTAGATTGATATACAGAAGATATTAATTCCCATATGTCATTAACTGTTACCTCAGATACAGGTCTAAAACGCACCCAGCCCAGTCCTCTAGAAAAGTCCTTGGAGCAGAAAGTGAATCCTACATAATCAGTAGGTTTTAAATCTTCCGTCCCCTTTAGTACAATCTGAGATATCGCATTTTTCACCCATGTGACAGGATCGGCATTATTAGGAACTGGTTTAATTTTGAACTCTAGTGTACGACCTTGCACACCGAATCGATGAACCTTTTTAGTGGTATCTCTAATCATCAAAAACTTTTCCATTGTTGATGTTCAAGGTTTATGATATTACACTAATTTGACGTCTTCAAAGTAATACTACTTAACAAGATGCGTCTGCACTACCGCACTGTTCAACGATCTGAAACAAAATAAGTGTTATTAGAAGTGCCCTTTTTTATATACCATCTTAACAGCTGACTTAAATAACAGCCACGTATTCAATTGTGCATAATACATAAAATCTAATAAAAAACGATTCTGGCTCTCCGTTCGCTATTCAGTTAAGTAATTTAAAATTATTAGGGAAAGTTAACTCCAAAGATTTAATCTTTGAAAATTAATATTTCGAATACGAGTGACCTTTATAACACAACAATTTGCTTACCATTCCATCAAGTGAATCCATACGAGATACCTTCTAATGTGTTAAAATTAAAATGACTCTCGACTGTACGGCTAAGAGAGATGAGGTTTCAAGATAATTCAATCCTGAAATCATAGATCATACAGCGCGCATTTTAAAATTTGGAAAACCACCACCTAATAGACGAACAAAAACAAATCTGCCATTCCAGGGACCACAATTCACAAGACCGTCATCATGATTGGATATGAAACAATAGGTAAAACTATCATCTTGACATTTTTAATACAGACTATACCTGCTTTACTGAAGAGTACCTATCGGACCTAACTACGATGAATCGAATCAGAATGCACGGTTTCTATAAGAATATTCTTCTAAAAATTTCACTTCTGGTTTTTGTCTCATATTATTATCGAACAGCGTTATCAGACTCCATGATTTTTTCAGTTTTATACACTTACTACCCATTCACCTACAGTTGACACAAAGAATAACATAAGACTACATGGGGTACCCTCCTCTCCTCTCCTTTTCCAACTCACATCTCTCCTCACACCTTTGACCACTGCACCCCCCATCTCTCATCGCGACACCCCCATTCCCTTTCGCTGATCCTCTGTCCCCATAGACAAAACTTTCTTATCAACCATCACAGCCTTCTAACATGCTATTCTTAAAAGATATAATTGATAAAGCATACAAGTCAGGAAAAACGAATATTCTACCGAAAAACTCTCACTCACACACTCACTAAACGGACCGAAATACTGAAAAATAAATCGAAAAATCTCCACTTCTAACCTCAGCTCATTTATGAGATACCTAATACAACATTATCTTCGGATTATGATTTTTAATAAAAAATCCTCCACCCCGTACCAACTCAACTGTATTCGAAGCAGTTGTCCTATATTATGAAATTATGAAACTAAAACTATATGAGGTGTGTCATATGACAAACAAAATGTTAACGACTGCAGATACACATCGCCACTACACTACCCTACCTCTTACTCAATCAAGAAACAAAAAGCATCACTATAATGAGTACCTTTTACGGATAAATATTCAGGCAAAACAGTTTCTTTGATCCCGCAATCAATATAAACTTTCTATTACTCTAGATGAAAACGATAAAAGCGTACAAGTAATGAAAAATGAACATTCCGTAAAAAATTCCTCATATCTCCTAAACGAATTGAAATATCGAAAAATAAATCGAAAATCTCCCCATCCAAGCCCTGATTGTGTCATAAAATAATTAACGCAACTTTATCAACAGATTCCGATATTTTGTAAAAAAGACCCCCTCCACCATCTTCTGCAAACGTCTTTGAAACCACAGGGTTTATGGTAACTATATTATGAATGTAAATCTGTAACAGGTATACGATATCACAGGCAAAATGTTAGCGGATACAGGTAGACACTTCTTGCCACTGCCCCACCCGGCACTCAATAAATAACAAAAACAAAAAAAGGCATCACTATAACGAGAACTTTTTACGGGGAAAGATACAGGCAATATTATTTTCCAATTCCAAAATCATTTAAGCTTGCTATAGATGGTATTGGTAAAATTGTACATGTCCGAAAAGCATTTCCGAAGAAAAGCTCTCATATCTCCTAAACGGGTTGAAATATCAAAAAATAAATAACAAAATCCCCCCCTCGAATCCGGGGGTTCTCATATGAAATGTCCAATCCAATAGCACTATCAGATTTTGATTTTCAGTAAAAACTCGTCACCACTACCATATCTCGGTAACAAACTGTCTTTGTGACCATAAATAGCGTTTATGAGTTTTATGACTGTGCTGAATCATGGAAGCAAAACTGTATGTCGTATACAGTCAGGGACAAAACGTTAGCGACCACACTGCCACACTACTTCATCAAAGACACGAGCTTTATTAGTAGCCAAGAAAACGAATATGACAAACGAAAATACATTTCTTAGTTAAAATCATTTATGCATACACTATCTATATGTTCATTATATGTAAAATTACCATACTCTATCATACAGACCTAAAACCTCATATCCTTTTACTGAAAAGACAAATAAATAAATGTACACTTACCCGATAAACCAGCAAAGCACTGGACAAACGGAGCAGAACCAGAAGAAAACACGTACTGAGATATATGCACTGGACCGCGCTTTTATACTACTCAGAAGTACACGACTTCACTTTTTTCTAGAACATTTACCAGACATAGATCGGTTCAAATTGTTCTTAGTCTGGCTTTCTTACAGACACTGCGTTCAAAACGGCCTTCACAATGGCTGTTGACCTAACGTATAGCCGGGTGGACGCGTTCCAGAAAAGTACAACGACGCGTACACATGGCTATACGTTAGGTCAACAGCCATTGTGAAGGCCGTTTTGAACGCAGTGTCTGTAAGAAAGCCAGACTAAGAACAATTTGAACCGATCTATGTCTGGTAAATGTTCTAGAAAAAAGTGAAGTCGTGTACTTCTGAGTAGTATAAAAGCGCGGTCCAGTGCATATATCTCAGTACGTGTTTTCTTCTGGTTCTGCTCCGTTTGTCCAGTGCTTTGCTGGTTTATCGGGTAAGTGTACATTTATTTATTTGTCTTTTCAGTAAAAGGATATGAGGTTTTAGGTCTGTATGATAGAGTATGGTAATTTTACATATAATGAACATATAGATAGTGTATGCATAAATGATTTTAACTAAGAAATGTATTTTCGTTTGTCATATTCGTTTTCTTGGCTACTAATAAAGCTCGTGTCTTTGATGAAGTAGTGTGGCAGTGTGGTCGCTAACGTTTTGTCCCTGACTGTATACGACATACAGTTTTGCTTCCATGATTCAGCACAGTCATAAAACTCATAAACGCTATTTATGGTCACAAAGACAGTTTGTTACCGAGATATGGTAGTGGTGACGAGTTTTTACTGAAAATCAAAATCTGATAGTGCTATTGGATTGGACATTTCATATGAGAACCCCCGGATTCGAGGGGGGGATTTTGTTATTTATTTTTTGATATTTCAACCCGTTTAGGAGATATGAGAGCTTTTCTTCGGAAATGCTTTTCGGACATGTACAATTTTACCAATACCATCTATAGCAAGCTTAAATGATTTTGGAATTGGAAAATAATATTGCCTGTATCTTTCCCCGTAAAAAGTTCTCGTTATAGTGATGCCTTTTTTTGTTTTTGTTATTTATTGAGTGCCGGGTGGGGCAGTGGCAAGAAGTGTCTACCTGTATCCGCTAACATTTTGCCTGTGATATCGTATACCTGTTACAGATTTACATTCATAATATAGTTACCATAAACCCTGTGGTTTCAAAGACGTTTGCAGAAGATGGTGGAGGGGGTCTTTTTTACAAAATATCGGAATCTGTTGATAAAGTTGCGTTAATTATTTTATGACACAATCAGGGCTTGGATGGGGAGATTTTCGATTTATTTTTCGATATTTCAATTCGTTTAGGAGATATGAGGAATTTTTTACGGAATGTTCATTTTTCATTACTTGTACGCTTTTATCGTTTTCATCTAGAGTAATAGAAAGTTTATATTGATTGCGGGATCAAAGAAACTGTTTTGCCTGAATATTTATCCGTAAAAGGTACTCATTATAGTGATGCTTTTTGTTTCTTGATTGAGTAAGAGGTAGGGTAGTGTAGTGGCGATGTGTATCTGCAGTCGTTAACATTTTGTTTGTCATATGACACACCTCATATAGTTTTAGTTTCATAATTTCATAATATAGGACAACTGCTTCGAATACAGTTGAGTTGGTACGGGGTGGAGGATTTTTTATTAAAAATCATAATCCGAAGATAATGTTGTATTAGGTATCTCATAAATGAGCTGAGGTTAGAAGTGGAGATTTTTCGATTTATTTTTCAGTATTTCGGTCCGTTTAGTGAGTGTGTGAGTGAGAGTTTTTCGGTAGAATATTCGTTTTTCCTGACTTGTATGCTTTATCAATTATATCTTTTAAGAATAGCATGTTAGAAGGCTGTGATGGTTGATAAGAAAGTTTTGTCTATGGGGACAGAGGATCAGCGAAAGGGAATGGGGGTGTCGCGATGAGAGATGGGGGGTGCAGTGGTCAAAGGTGTGAGGAGAGATGTGAGTTGGAAAAGGAGAGGAGAGGAGGGTACCCCATGTAGTCTTATGTTATTCTTTGTGTCAACTGTAGGTGAATGGGTAGTAAGTGTATAAAACTGAAAAAATCATGGAGTCTGATAACGCTGTTCGATAATAATATGAGACAAAAACCAGAAGTGAAATTTTTAGAAGAATATTCTTATAGAAACCGTGCATTCTGATTCGATTCATCGTAGTTAGGTCCGATAGGTACTCTTCAGTAAAGCAGGTATAGTCTGTATTAAAAATGTCAAGATGATAGTTTTACCTATTGTTTCATATCCAATCATGATGACGGTCTTGTGAATTGTGGTCCCTGGAATGGCAGATTTGTTTTTGTTCGTCTATTAGGTGGTGGTTTTCCAAATTTTAAAATGCGCGCTGTATGATCTATGATTTCAGGATTGAATTATCTTGAAACCTCATCTCTCTTAGCCGTACAGTCGAGAGTCATTTTAATTTTAACACATTAGAAGGTATCTCGTATGGATTCACTTGATGGAATGGTAAGCAAATTGTTGTGTTATAAAGGTCACTCGTATTCGAAATATTAATTTTCAAAGATTAAATCTTTGGAGTTAACTTTCCCTAATAATTTTAAATTACTTAACTGAATAGCGAACGGAGAGCCAGAATCGTTTTTTATTAGATTTTATGTATTATGCACAATTGAATACGTGGCTGTTATTTAAGTCAGCTGTTAAGATGGTATATAAAAAAGGGCACTTCTAATAACACTTATTTTGTTTCAGATCGTTGAACAGTGCGGTAGTGCAGACGCATCTTGTTAAGTAGTATTA